>VCAZ01000346.1:0-68435 GCA_005784505.1 Bagarius yarrelli | reverse complement strand
ACACCAACACAGAAATTACCACCACACCTTTCTCCACAGCACATGCTACAAATACCACATCACCAACAACAGTTGAAACAACCACAGTGCAATCAAGTACAACACCAACAACAGAAATTATAACCACATCTTTAAGCACAACACCAGCTACAAGTTTAGCACGTACAACAGTTGAAACAACTACAGTACCATCAACTACAGCACCAACAACAGAAATTAGCACCACACCTTTCTCCACAGCACCAACAACAACTACCACATCACCAACAACAATTGAAACAACTACAGTGCCATCAAGTACATCAACAACAGATATTACAACACACACACCTTTCTCCACAACATCAGCTACAACTATCACAGCATCAATAACAGTTGAAAAAAATACAGTACCATCAACTAGAGCACCAACAACAGAAATTACAACACTTTTAAGCACAACACCAGCTACAACATCTACATCACCAGCAACAGTTGAAACAACTGCAGTGCCGTTAACTACAACACTAACAACCGAAATTATAACTACACCATTAGGCACAACACAAGCTACAACAACTACAGGACCAACAATAGTTGAAACAACTACTGTGCCATCAAGTACAACACCAACAACAGAAATTACCATCACACCATTAAGCACAACACAAGCTACAACAACTACAGCACCAACAACAGTTGAAACAACTACAGAACCATCAACTTCAGCACCAACAACAGAAATTACCACCACACCTTTCTCCACAGCACATGCTACAAATACCACATCACCAACAACAGTTGAAACAACCACAGTGCAATCAAGTACAACACCAACAACAGAAATTACCACCACACCTTTCTCCACAGCACAAGCTACAAGTACCACATCACCAACAACAGTTCAAACAACCACAGTGCAATCAAGTACAACACCAACAACAGAAATTATAACCACACCTTTAAGCACAACACCACCAGCTACAGGTTTAGCACCAACAACAGTTGAAACAACTACAGTACCATCAACTACAGCACCAACAACAGAAATTAGCACCACACCTTTCTCCACAGCACCAACAACAACTACCACATCACCAACAACAATTGAAACAACTACAGTGCCATCAAGTACATCAACAACAGATATTACAACCACACCTTTCTCCACAGCACAAGCTACAACTATCACAGCATCAATAACAGTTGAAAAAAAATACAGTACCATCAACTAGAGCACCAACAACAGAAATTACAACACACTTTTAAGCACAACACCAGCTACAACATCTAAAGCACCAACAACAGTTGAAACAACTGCAGTGCCGTTAACTACAACACTAACAACCGAAATTATAACTACAAACTACACCATTAGGCACAACACAACAAGCTACAACAACTACAAAGCACCAACAATAGTTGAAACAACTACTGTGCCATCAAGTACAACACCAACAACAGAAATTACCACCACACCATTAAGCACAACACAAGCTACAACAACTACAGCACCAACAACAGTTGAAACAACTACAGTACCATCAACTACAGCACCAACAACAGAAATTAGCCACCACACCTTTCTCCACAGCACCAACAACAACTACCACACATCACCAACAACAATTGAATGAAACAACTACAGTGCCACCAAGTACATCAACAACAGATATTACAACCACACATTTTTTCCACAACATCAGCTACAACTATCACAGCATCAATAAACAGTTGAAAAAACTACAGTACCATCAACTAGAGCACCAACAACAGAAATTACAACACTTTTAAGCACAACACCAGCTACAACATCTACAGCACCAACAACAGTTAAAACAACTACTGTTTCCAATCAAGTACAACACCAACAACAGAAATTTACCATCACAAACCATTAAGCACAACACAAGCTACAAACAACAACCACAGCACCAACAACAGTTGAAACAACTGCAGTGCCATTAAGTACAACAACCACCAACAAGCACAACACACCAGTTGAAACAACTACAGAACCAGCAACTTCAGCACAAACAACAGAAATTACCACCAAAACTTTTCTCCCACAGCACAAGCTACAAGTACCACATCACCAACAACAGTTGAAACAACCACAGTGCAATCAAGTACAACACCAACAACAGATATTACAACCACACCTTTCTCCACAAACATCAGCTACAACTATCACAGCATCAATAACAGTTTGAAAAAAATACAGTAACCATCAACTAGAGCACCAACACACAGAAATTACAACACTTTTAAGCACAACAACCAGCTACAACATCTACAAGCACCAACAACAGTTGAAACAACTGCAGTGCCGTTAACTACAACACTAACAACCGAAAAATTATAACTACACCATTAAGCACAACACAAGCTACAACAACTACAGGACCAACAATAGTTGAAACAACTACTGTGCCATCAAGTACAACACCAACAACAGAAATTACCACCACACCATTAAGCACAACACAAGCACAACGCTACAAACACTTCAGCACCAACAACAGAAATTACCACCACACCTTTCTCCACAGCACAAGCTACAAATACCACATCACCAACAACAGTTGAAACAACCACAGTGCAATCAAGTACAACACCAACAACAGAAATTACCACCACACCTTTCTCCACAGCACAAGCTACAAGTACCACATCACCAACAACAGTTGAAAACAACCACAGTGCAATCAAGTACAACACCAACAACAGAAATTATAACCACACCTTTAAGCACAACACCAGCTACAAGTTTAGCACCTACAACAGTTGAAACAACTACAGTACCATCAACTACAGCACCAACAACAGAAATTAGCACCACACCTTTCTCCACAGCACCAACAACAACTACCACATCACCAACAACAATTGAAACAACTACAGTGCCATCAAGTACATCACAACAGATATTACAACCACACCATTTTTCCACAACATCAGCTACAACTATCACAGCATCAATAACAGTTGAAAAAACTACAGTACCATCAACTAGAGCACCAACAACAGAAATTACTAACACTTTTAAAGCACAACACCAGCTACAACATCTACAGCACCAACAACAGTTAAAACAACTACTGTGCCATCAAGTACAACACCAACAACAGAAATTACCATCACACCATTAAGCACAACACAAGCTACAACTACTAAAGCACCAACAACAGTTGAAACAACTGCAGTGCCATTAAGTACAACACCAACAACAGTTGAAACAACTACAGAACCAGCAACTTCAGCACGAACAACAGAAATTACCACCACACTTTTCTCCACAGCACAAGCTACAAGTACCACATCACCAACAACAGTTGAAACAACCACAGTGCAATCAAGTACAACACCAACAACAGAAATTATAACCACACCTTTAAGCACAACACCAGCTACAAGTTTAGCACCTACAACAGTTGAAACAACTACAGTACCATCAACTACAGCACCAACAACAGAAATTAGCACCACACCTTTCTCCACAGCACCAACAACAACTACCACATCACCAACAACAATTGAAACAACTACAGTGCCATCAAGTACATCAACAACAGATATTACAACCACACCTTTTTCCACAACATCAGCTACAACTATCACAGCATCAATAACAGTTGAAAAAAATACAGTACCATCAACTAGAGCACCAACAACAGAAATTACAACACTTTTAAGCACAACACCAGCTACAACATCTACAGCACCAACAACAGTTGAAACAACTACTGTGCCATCAAGTACAACACCAATAACAGAAATTACCATCACACCATTAAGCACAACACAAGCTACAACAACTACAGCACCAACAACAGTTGAAACAACTACAGTGCCATTAAGTACAACACACTAACAACAGAAATTATAACTGCACCATTAAGCACAACACAAGCTACAACAACTACAGCACCAACAACAGTTGAAACAACTACAGTGCTATCAAATTCAACACCAACAACAGAAATTAACACCACGTTTTTAACCACAACAGAGTCTACAACTACCAAAGCACTAACTACTACAGCAACTTCTATAGCAGTACCCTCAATTATGTATGTAAATGTCGTTTGTAATTTGTAAAAACACATATATATGAACTTGTTTCGTTTAAAAAAAAATTTGATAGTACTTCTTTATTCGGATTGTGAAAAATATTTACCAGCATGCTTTTTATTTCATAGATTTGGTTCAGCTGTGGTTCAGACCAGGATGGTTTTCAGCTCCTCCTCTCCTGTTCCCAATGAAAAACTGGTCATCGGTGTGATCCAGACTCTTCTCAATGATCGACAAACAAACATTACTCACTCTGTAAAAGTGCAGAATGCCACCTATGAGAGTATGTTTGATTATTTAATAACAGCTAAACATTTTATATCTTTGTCCTTGCTTTATGTAATCATTCGTACGTAAATTTGATTTGTTTCACAGAAATTTCGGACAACTCATATGCGGTCCGATTCACATCCAGTGTCAGTAACATCAGCATGCCAGAGGGCCTTAACCTCAGAAATGACACCTACAAGCAAGTGAAAAGCATCATCGACAATGCTGTGAGTGTGTATTACTTTGTGCATAGCAACATTCAAACAAAAGTCCAAAAATAGGCTTGGATTCATTTGCTGGATTTGAGGTGCAAAAATGTTTGGAGTTCATGTCCAAAGAGGAACAATCTTGTTTGCCACAAAAATTTCTATTTACATTTTTATTTTTTGAATTTGACAGATGCCCTTATCCAAAGCAACATTTATCTAATTTAAACAACTGAGCAGTTGGAGGATTAAAGGCCCAGCAGTGTCAATTATGTGGTGCTGGGTATTGAATCCACAATTTCCAATCAGCAGCCCAACACTTCAACCACAGCTACCACTTTCTCACAATCATGCACCACAGGCTGAAGCCCAATCCCAATCTTTGCATCTCTCCATAAGCAAAGTCTATTGGGGCCCTTTCTGAACCACAGACAGAACTTACAACCCGCAGAAAGATTTCAGCCATCTGGCATGGCACAAAATGTGATAAACCAACAGGTGACTCTGCCTCAACAGTATGGCTGCTCCCCTGTTTGCAAGCCTGAAATATAGATTGCACTGAGCAAAGGCAGATTGTTTTCTGCAAAGATCAGTATTATCTTTGTCTGATCAAAAATAGGCATGAAGGCAGCCTGACCTAAAGGTTGACATTTACATTTCTGGTATATCACAGACCCCCTTCGCCAAAACAACTTACATTTGTTTTATTGGGGTTTTTTTTATCCAAATAAGCAGTTAAGAGTTAAAACTTTGCACAGGGGCTCAGCTGTGCCAGCATAAAGGTGCTGAAAACTGAACCTATGATCAGCAGTAGTTAACAATCTAGCTACCACTTTCTCTACTATACCAATGTAGTGTTGTGCAGACGAACACACCATTCAGTGGAGCATTCTATCACTGAACCTAAGATTGATTAAATATCTTTTCTTCTACAGTTAAACACACTATTAAATGAACCTGCTGCAGAAGCTTTCAAACCCCAGAGCTCTTACTTTATGTAAGTTTTCAGCTGCATTCTTTTCCCTTTCAAAGTTAAAGTTAAACCTTACCTGTTGTATTGTAACTTTTGCTTTCTAACGTTAACAGGAGTTCAGATTCCCAGATTAATGGGGACATAACATACCACTTTACAGATGGAGACACCAAAACCCAAAAGCTTACCTCAATGAATTACAAGTGCAAAGCACACCTGTGTAAGTGTTGTGATATCAAATTCTGAGGTTTGTTTTCATTTGGTGTATTTCCAGACCTTTAATGTCTGCTTATTCTGTATAAATAAGTATATTGCATAATTATGATTTTTTTTCCAGATTTGGTTCAGCTGTGGTTCAGGCCCGGATGGTCTTCAGTTCTTCCTCTCCTATTCCTAGTGAGAGTTTGGTCCTCAATGCGATCCAGACTCTTTTGAGAAATCAAGTCACACACCTCAATGACTCTGTAAATGTGCTAAACTTCACCTATGAAAGTATGTATAATTTACTAATGATATTACAGCTATTTTTTTACATCATTTTCCTTACTACACAAAAGTTAAAGCCGATTGCCACTTAATTTTTTTTCAGAAATTTCAGACAACTCCTATGCAGTTAGTATTACATTTAAAGTCAATAACATTACCATGTCTAGAGACCCTGACCTTAGGAATGACACCTACAACCAATTGAAGAGCATCATTGACATAGCTGTGAGTATATATTACTATTGCATAACAACACTCAAACCAAAGTCCAAAATTTGTCTTGAATTCAATTGCAGATTTTAAGGTAAACAGCTGCAAAAATGTCTCAGGTTACATATGTTTTACATGGCTTTCTTAAATAAGATCTTGGTATGAGATAATGGAAAACACATTAATACTGCCCCACCACACCACCATCAACATACCTGAGTAAATGTTTAAGAGTGGGGAAACGACAGCATACAAATATCGCAGTCCAGTTCTGCTTCTTTACCTAAGAAAAAAAACCTTTTGATCCTATTTAGCCTCCACTGCAAAATAAATGACATCGTTTCCTTTTATAGAATTAAATTTACATCAAAACTTTCCAGTAAAATATTCCTCGTATCTCAGGTTAAAATGATTTTTTATCTTTCTGTCTTCAGCTCAACAGACTTTTGAATAAACCTGGTGCAGAACTATTCAAACCTAACACCTTATATTTCACGTAAGTTTAATGCAGTGTTTATTTCTACTTCAAAAAAAACCTTTTATTGGCATTTGTTTGAATGTTTTCTATTTTTTTGTAGAGGGAGTTCAGAGAACCAGGTAAAAGGTGCCATGGAGTACATCTTTAAAGATGGAGATGCCAAAACACCATCAGCCTTCCTCAATGAGCTCAAACCTGTGTAAGTATCCTGATGTAACTTTATTCTTTTTTTATATTTATTCTTTATTTTTTCTTTTCATTTTTTAATCTTCTTCTCTCCTACTTCAGACTGGGGAATGTCCTGATATATATCCGTCTAGTGTTTAAGAACTTGACCAAAATGCCCAGTAGGGAAGCTGTTCTCAGTGCTGCTAATGCTCTCCTGGATGCAAAGATCAGAGGACCACGAGATCTTTTAACACAAAAACTGAATGAACCTGTGAAAATACAAGATGTCATCTATGAGAGTGAGTCATCTTTTCATTAATCTCCTCCCAGGTTATCCAAATATTTTACATTGTAATGTGTTGGAACTATTTTTTACCTTTTAGAAATTGACAACAATGCATACATCATTAGCTTTGGATTCCAAATCACAGAAATAAACATCTCTAAGGACCTTCAGCTGAGAAACGAAACATATAATTTAATCCAAAACACCGTCAACACTCTGGTATGTGTAGGTCACTCTTCCTTTTTGCTGAATTACTTTACACATTTTGATTACTAAGACATGTTTTAATTTTTCTTTTAGCTAAACAATATTCTGAATGTCAAAGATGCTCCAAAATTTGTCTTCCCATCAGCAAACTACACGTAAGCACGTTACGTAGTTCACGTAAACACGTGTGCTTCACAAAATACAATCAACATTTCCTTTTGAAAGAAAAAAACTGAAGATTTCAATTTTTTTTACGATCTCTCCTGCTGAAGATGAGAACAAATCTGTTACAAATTACGACACAGGACCACATGCAGAACACTTTAATGATGCAAAAAATTAAAAAAAAAAAAACACTGGAAAGCATGACAATCAACCAGTTAGGAACCACTTTTCTGATAAGACCCTGCAACCAAATGGGCGATATTTAAGCACATATATCAATTCCCCCCCGATCTGCCTTAGTTAACAACTCTGAAACAATCCTTCTAGTGTCCTAGGTTGCCCCCTGGTGGTCTGCTGAAAATAAAAATGCCTAATGTATATAACAAAATCAGTTAAAAAGTAGTGGAATAAAAGATCAGGTGCAGAGTTCCAGCTCCAATACTAGCAACCTTGTTCAGGAATGTGCCAAAAATTGTGCCAGAAGCACAGGCCATTTTTCACTAATCGACACTTTATAGGTGCACAGAATAAACAGTTGGCTGTCAAAGACTATCTGTAGGAGCCACAGGGCACAGGACACACAAATAATCTATTTATTTCTTTTTTTAAAATAGAATGGCTAAATCAGTTTTTCCCCCTCAGGTTTAATGGTACAGCAATTCTGGCTGATACGGAATACGTCTTTGTGGAAAACAGGACCAAGTGGACACCAAGTGGATTTCTTTCTGCAATACTCGACATCAGCGGTTTACCGACAGTCACCACAACTGCTGCTTACACACAACCCCCTGTCTATGTAGCCCTGAGGCCCACCGTCCAATCACAGAACACCACCACTGGGGGAAGTTCAGCATGGATCCTGGGCATTATTATCCCCTGCAGTATAGTCCTTATTCTTCTACCATGCTGGATTCTACTCTGTGTAAGTTTCAACGAAGTCTAAACCCTAAATTTAGGCTTCTTTTCAGAATATATATAAATAATCTTTTTTTACAAATATAAATTTTATTAAAATAATGATTAAAAAATAAATTAAACAATAATAATTATTAAGAATCTTATTAACTTTCTCTCTGTTTTTCTCTCAGTGTCCTGCTGTGTGGCTGCTGTGCCGGTTTAAGGAGACGGTTACAGGAGGAAACGTTCCTACAACCTTCAATACACAACACATAACAGACTCTTTTAAATACAGATTCTGTGTTTAATAGTATGACTTGTAACCAAGAGAATCAATTTTACTCTCTCTCTCTCCCTCTCTCTGTATATATATATATATATATATATATATATATATATATATATATATATATATATATAATATATATAAATATAGTGATTAACGGGGGTAATGAATAGGACTTTTTTAGATTAAAATACACATAAATATTTAATTTATTTTAATTTATTGTAAGTAAATTTATTTTAAGATAATAAATGGCCTCCTAATCTATGACATTTTCTCCTGTGTTATTATTCTGGTTTTTCATCTTGTTTATGTGTTTTGAAGATTTCTTGCTATTGATAATTGCCAGGTTAACAACAAACATCACATTTATTATATTTCATGCTATACACCAATGTTTAATGACATCTTTTAGTGATGACTAGAAAATAAATTACAATTCTGCTTAGGGTTTTTCTATGTATGAACATCGTTCATACATCGTCATATTAGACAGTGAATGGTACAGAGTCTTCTTCTAATAGTGCTTCTTGTAATGGCATAACAAGGTATCAATAAATGAAAACCATTGATGAATTTGGTCCTTTTGATAATCTCCACTGAAAATCTGTTGATGTTTAAAGAAGAATGGATGCTTTGTGGTCTTTTTTCTTTCAGACAGGTTGTTGGTTCCACCCCAGACTATTAGCTGTTGCACACTGCTCACTGCATGCTGAGTCCTTGCTGAGACCCACACGATCGTGTCATCATCAAACTTGATGATGTGGTTTTAGCTGTACTTTGGGGGTTTTTTTTGTGTCCCCCTGGTAGTTATGGTCTGGCGCCGAGAAAGATGTTATCATTACTCGTTAAAAACACAAATTAATGACGTTTTAACAGGTTGTCAGTCTCCTTTTATAAATCTTTAGAATAGTAAATGCTCGATTTTTTTGTAGTCCAGATACAAAATATTTTTTATTTATTCTTTACCTAAAAAACCTGTAACGTCGTGTGTCATGTTTTCACATTTAATGTCTTTATGTTTCATGTTTTATGTTTAATGTTCATGTATCACGTTTTGTTTATGTTAATAGCTAGCTAAGCTAGCCATGTCAGTTCTTGTTTTATCCTTTCATTTACTTCCTGGTTGGTCTTTGTCATGTGATCCTTGTTCCTCTTGTCTTCCTGTCTTGTGCTTCCCCTTGTCCTTGTTGTCTTTGGTTAGTTCGGTCATGTGTTCCTTATTGTTTACTTCTTTGTGGTTTGTTGCTTTCTATACCACTGTGGCAAGTTCTCGGGCATGCCAGGTTTAGGTTCAGGTTTAGGTTCAGGTTCAGGTTCATATTTAATCTAGTCAAGTAAAGTAAAGTCAGTCTAGTTTAGTTTATGTTTGTTTGTTACATTCTGGTCAATAAACTGCACCCTTGGGTTCTCATCTCAGTGGAGTTTAATATAAAACCAAAGACAAGCCTAGAAGATCATTTATTTCTGTCACACAGTGAGACCTGCAGGTCAGCCCTCAACGTCCTTTCCTTTCTGATCAACTTGTAACTACGTTAGACTTAAACCATTCTGGTTTGTACTAAAACGATTGGCAGATTATCCGAATTTCATCCTCATGTAGTTATTGACTTACATGAAATGTAAAGTTTAAGGTGTGATTAAAGATTTGTCCTTTAACCAAACCAGTTAGGTGTCCTTATTAAAATAGTGTTATATAAAAATTCCCCTTAAGAAGAAGTTGGTATTGTAACAGAAAATAATGAATGAATGTATTTTACAGCATTGAAAATGATCTCACTGTAAATTTATGTAACATTTCAATTTGTTTAATTTAATTCTGACTTCTAGTCAGTCACTCATCCGTTGGCTTAAGTCAGACAATACACAATTAAAACACAAACAACAAAGAGAGCTTGATTTTCACGTTTGTATTGTCTGATTGGCAAGTCAGAGTTAAACACGCAAAGTGTGATTTAAATGTAAAACTGACTTCAAAGGAAGTTTGCAGTAAAAAGTCTTTGTAAATAAAATGACACCCACATGAAATATTTCCTCTGTCACACAATGCCATTGTTGTGCTTGTTGAATATCAAGCCTTTGTCCACTGGAATGAAGAATTTGTAGGTTGTGTTTTCAGTGGAAGAAACTCTACTTTTCAGTGGAAGAGTTCTACGTCCATTCTTTCTTTTCCAGAATGGCGTTTCACAGAACTGACTGCTATTTAGTTATTTATTGTAATTATGTTCAGGTATGTAAATCTTGGATAATGTATAACAAATAGAAAAATTTAGTAAACAAGAATTTGGGCTTATTCTTTTTATTTTATTATTTTTAATTTAATTCATTTTTTTATTTGTTAAGCATTTTAAGAGTGGTTGTGTTTTTAAGCAGATTTTGTATTTAGATTTATACTATAATAACATTTTAAAAATAATTTTTGTACCTGGGGTTTTTGGGTAAAAAGGTTTTGAAACTGTACCACAAAACCTGTTTGTCTAAAACTGAACTCATGACTCACCTGTTTGACTATTTAGAGTGATGGATTATTGAGTATCCTTATTGTTGTGTAAAAGTTAAAGCCGCTGTGTAGTTGGGGACTCCGGCAGGACTAGCTATGGCAGCTGAACGGGAGAGGCCAGAAGGTAACAAGACATGATGGATCTCTGGGATAGGAGTGGGCCTGAACACTTTACTTTCATGATCCCTCCTGTACTTGAGAAAAACTACAGATTGAAGGCTTGGCTAAATAAATGTGTTTTCAGCCTGTACACATGACAGAAAACTCATGAATCCTTAGGGAAGATGGCATCGGGTCAAATAACCAGAAAACATTACAAGGACGGTTTGTTTGCTGTAGCTGACATCTTGCCAAAAACAATCAATTCATCTGAACCTACAGACCAAAACACACAACCTGTACAAAGAAATAAACCCTTTTAATTATAAACATTATCAGTAAAATGTCAATGCACAACATTGGGTGTGACAAAAAGAGACTTAAAGCCCAGTGTAAACATCTGGAATACTGTTCTGTTTTCATAAGCAGACAAGCAGGCTAAAGCGACCGCGTGCTAGCTGCACTGAGTCTTCAGCTCGGTTTCACAATATTGAACCTGTGTCTGTTCTCAGTATTGGATTACACACAGTTTTTAGATATTCTTTTTTTTTAAACATTAATTTGTCTCTCTTTTGGGACGCTGTGTAAAATGAAAATTAAAACAGAATATACTGACCTGCAAATCCTCGTTGACCCAAATTCAATTAAGAACACAACAGCAAGTATAGCAATTTATTTCAATTTTCTTACTTACACAATTGTTTTTATTTTTTAACATTTGTTTAAAAAATAATGATGATTCATGGATGTTACCAAGACAAATGAACTTTATATGCCTTTTGTCTTTTGTGAAGCATTTGTGAATAAAGCACCAGCCGACAACTCAAATAGGACAAAATCATGACGTCCTGATAAACTGGCACTAAAATATTGAAAAGAAAAAAGGAAGTTCATGCGATAGGAGGAGCCACTGTGGGCCTTTTTCCATTTATAGTAAATTACTTGCGTCTCAGAACACATGGAGAAAATGCAATGATGTCATCTCGCTTTCGGAGTCGGGAGACCCGTTTTAGAATGACCAAAACAACATTTCATATGTTCAGACGAGGTGAATTTTTGTATTTGTTAGCAAGAGGGAAAGCTGTGTGCAAACAGAAACACACACACACACACACACACATGCATATAATCATTTCCCCCAAAAAAATTTCAAAAACTTCCCAGAAAAAAGGGCACTTTATTTTAAGGAAGAGAAATGGGGCAGGTGTTCACACCCTCTTTAATGTCTATGTGTGCAGACACCTGAACAGCTTCTGCTAACTGTCACACAGGCGTTTACCCGAAAGAGGCCTAACGGCGGGCAATCCCACGTTTTACAGTTAACCGTAAATACAACTTAACCGTAAATAAATAATTTTAAGGACGTTAGAATGTTATATTATCATATAATATTGTTGTTTTTTGTTATTTAATCTATGTTTACAAACACACTGAATGCATGAGTACAGTGAGAATGTTTATACAATCAGCATATAAAGATAACATGAAAAAATAACCACATTTTTATTATAGAGTTATTATTGATTATCTCACTTTAATCATCTTAAAAACAGGAGACAACAAAACGTTTAAAAGCTGAGATTAATTGTAACCTGTCCCATTGCGCCTCCTGGTGGTAGTTTCACAAACTACTTGCACTGACCTGAAATGAACGATTAATGGCGGCAATAATTATTTTCGTAGATATAATTCCGTAACAGAGTCACTTTGCGGCCTACTTGGAATTCCTAGAAGGAACAGATTTAATAGCCGGGTAGGGAATAACATTTTAATCAACCATTCATAACCATCTAATGTCATCAGTGTGTTCCCACTAAACCCGCCTCAAACCCTTTCGGAATCTTTTCCTCCTTGTAAACCAAAAATGTAATATGTGTTTATTAAATAAAAAAAATGTAAGATTAAATGACATCTATAATACAATTCATGCTGTACTAAACAATTGTATCCCAACTTGTGTGTGCAGTTCAGTTAATGTGTGAACATTTCCCTCACCTTCAGGACCAAAAATCGATTTGTGTGTGCTGTGAAATGTATTTAGGGGTGTGTGCACAAATTAATCTAGATTCATAAAAAATATTTATGGTTAGATAAATTATGGCTTGTGATTTTAACATAAATTTAAAAGGTTGTGATTTATTTCACCTTTATTTAACGTAAGTCCTGTTCAATAGTAAGAATGTTGCTCTATTGCGTGTTCGACGCAGTGGTACATGGTGCAAAAAGGGAAAAGATTTAAAAATGGATTGACGCAGGTTAAGTCAGCACACACTGGTGACGTCAGATGGGTATGATTGGTTGATTGACATGTTTCTCCAGGATTAAAAAAGGATGTTATTCCAGGATCACATCCTACTTGGCAAAATCATGTCTATCATCTTCACATGAACTAAAGGTGTATTACCAAGGTGACCAGCAGAGGGGGCACTTTCCTAAGGGATGGTGAAGGTTTTCTCTGAGAATCATTTTGTCCTGGTCTTGGCTGAAACAGTGTTTCAGTTGTGTTAGGAGTGTTCTGACGTTTACTGCAGTAAGGGGGATGTCTGTGGATGAAGGTTAAATTGTGTGTTAAGAAGAAAAAGATGTTTAATAATAATAAGTTCATATATTTTGAGTGAGTGGGGTACTCAATCCAATCAACAGAAATAACTTCCAGATTGATTCAAACATGTCTTATAAATCTGGTCTCAAAAGAAAAGTGGCAATATAAATATCAAAACAAATAAACATTTTTTACTAATATGGGTAACATTTATGTTATAAGAACAGGAAATGTAGAGGGCTCCTTAATTGCTCTACTTACTGTATATGTTCCTCCAGGAGCAGGTCGGCCCTTTAACAAATATATATTTAAATTAATGTCTACAAATTTACAGGCCATCACAATTTGTGGAGAAGATTTTAATATTAGGTTAAATCCTAGATTCAACTCATCTAGTAGTGGTTTAATCCAACAGAAGTCCATAAGTGAGAATGCGATTATAAATGCGATTATTAAAGAGCTGGGGTGTGTGGAGAGATTTGAACCCATTTAGTTGTACCCATTTCTCTTTCCTTCATTCAGTTTATCCCAGAATGAACTATTTTTTTTATTTTTAATACAGACAAACAAGGTCAAGTGCTGTCCGATTATAGCGAAAGGCTACACTTTAAAGATTGAACTATTGTATTTTAAATGGTTTTTAAGAGCAGATGAAGACAGAAATTAAAATGTACCTGGAGACCAATGATATAGAGAGAATTCACCACCTATGTTTTAAAAAAAAAGTCATGTCATTCTGTAACTGTGACTGTCCTGACCGCCTGGTCAGGACAGTCACAGACTCTGAAAGCAAGATCACATGACTGCCTTTATTTCTTTGTACATTTTGTCTATGTGTTCTGAGAGGCAAGTAATTTAGTCTCTCACTGCAGAAACTTTAATTTTACCCGTCAGTTTGTTACACGGTGATTTGGATTTCTTTGATGGAAACGCGCTTTATTAGCAAATGTTTTCTGCAATATTCCAATTTTGTGCACAGGTTTAATTCACATCTTTAAATGGAAATATAGCTAATGTATAATACACTGCTTTGCAGCACACACTCACACAGACACACACAGAGACACACACACAGTATATACATATATTTTTTTTTTTTTTTTTAAATAAAAACTCCCCAAGAAAGAAACAGGGCAGGTGATCCTCTTTGTGTACCTGGGTGAAATCAACTTGCTCAGGTAGCAGCTGTGAATAAATGATGAGTGCGTTACTTAGGAATTCTTGGAAATTAAGCTGGACAAAATGGCTCAATGCAGCCGGGACACAATTTTTAATCAAACAATAAACTGCAACTACCAAGTATAGTGACAATGTGCCGTAAATCGTACACACACACACACACAGACATTAACAAAATCACTTCACACTATTAAGCAACTGTGTTATGAGCATGCAAAACTGTACCGCACACATACTACAGTGGTGAATTTTTTCACTTTGAGGACATGTTTTTGCATAGCAGGTGCAACATACATATAAAACAAAAACAAAATTAACCCCTTAAGGTTAAAAAAATATATTTATAGTTTTGTTTTAATTCTAGCGTTTCAGCAAAATTGTTAAACGATGGGAAGGAATCCTTTATTTTAGTTGAAATGAAAGTGGTGTTCTCATGTTTAAACTAGAATAGAGAAGTGATTAAAAATGCTTAGCAATTTCTAAAAAATATGTAAAATACAGTGTAGTTCTGTGTCGCATTTAACTAGTGAGCACAGATTCAGTCTGGATATTCATGCTTCTTGAGTATCACACTTGATTAGCACACTTATTTTAATACAACCTAAATTAAATAAAGACAAATAAATAAAGTTTACTCTCCTGGGATTTTTTTCCAATCTACATCCTGGGATCCATAAAATGATGAAGCCACACAAGAGGGTGGATTGGGACTTTTTCTGCTCCACTGACCCAAAACTACCGTTTACATTGCATTTGATCATCACTGCACCTCAACATTGTTAAACTGTAAAAACCTGACATTCGGTGTCCCCCAGATGAGGATGAATTCCCTCTTGAATCTGGATCCTCTCATGGTTTCTTACTTATTTCATCTTGTGGAGTTTTCCTTGCTATAGTCGCCATTGGCTTGTTCATTAGGGACAAAACTTGAACTTATAAAGAAGATCTTCCATTTATACTGCATTCTGTGTAAAGCTGCTATGAGACAATGTCCACTGTAATAAGAGGTATAGAAATGAATTGAATTAAATTAAAATATATCTAAATTTAAATTCTGCAAATTTCACCACCTCCACCCCCAGAAAACGCAGCCCAAGACATGATGAACCCTTCTGAATATGTAGGCAGGTCACCTATAAACTGACCATTTCTAACCACTGCTACTGAGTTTCTTTGTGCTATTTTGTGTTAATTTACAATTTTTTGTTGTTATTAATGTTAATATTGTAGTGGTGTTTAATTAAGTTATAGGTTTCATGTATCACCTGGAGAAATATTTATTGCACCAGCTGTATATAGTTAAAACAACAATAAAGCTTTTTGTCTCGTTTGACATTCGTATTCTAAAACCACGCATTTCCTTTCCTCTTTTCCACTATGATTCCTACGATTACCCTGGAATACCTTCACTGTCACCCTTTTGACAGTGAAGGGTAAGCCAGCAGACTTATGAAAGTATCCTCAACTTACATCTCAAAAACAGCTGGTGCCTCAAAAATGGTAGAGCTATGGGCCAGAGAAACATTTCTGGTTGCCAGTTTACAAAATTGTTGACCTTAAAATAAGACAAGTATTTGGTGTCAGTTACCCAAAATGTTGCCACGTTTGGTCAGGTTAAGATTTAGGAAGGTCAGTGCTCCCAAAGTGAGCCTTCAGGTTGGTAGTTTTGTAAAAACTTTGCCAACCACAAGCTTTCTATTGCTTTCCGCAAACTTTATATGCACCTATTTTAATGGACATAATTATGTCAGATGATTTGAATTAGTTTTTTGTGTGGTTAGCTGCCTTTTTTGCAGCTACATCTTTTTAAGCCTCCTGCTAAGTCCCTGCGTTCTGTCCATATTCAAAAACATTTTTTATAAAGAATTTGGTAAGTTAGTATTTTATTTATTAGTATTACATACATGTTTGAACTTATTTATTCCATTGTTTTTATTAACTCGAAATTGTAGCACAGTTCTAGCATATGTTATGCCATATTAACAAAACTGGTTCTGCAACATATGTAAGATTTGGCAAACATGAGCTAAACTAGACCCATTAAATACCTCCACTTTAATCAAGGCAATACAGGGGTATTGTCATGCCATGGACTAGTTTAAATTAAAAAGTGAATTGTAACATCAAAAAGCTATGATATATGATTGTGTGAACTTTAGTTAGAGTTTTGCAAACATACTTTTGGCATTAATGTGTCAGTCAGTCAAACTTATGCAAAAGCAATTTTGCAATTTTGTGATTTTTGTTAATCAAAATATATTCTGAGGCCTGAGGTTACACTGTTGGGTTATTTTTTGCCAAAATGTGGCTTTTAATCTCATTTTAAAATTTGTGTTTCCATGCCTATACATAAGATAAAGGCAGGATATGACTTGTGACATGCCCTTAACAAAACCTGTACAACGGCAAGCCTGATTTTTGATATCACTTTCTTATGAAGAAATGGGTGTCGTCAGAGTATATTAATTAATTTATTATATGTTGTCAACAACATACCAAGAACAGAACGGAATAAATTGCTTAATTATATGACTAACTGAAATAATGCCCTTTGAGGTATGTAGATAGGGAAGACCTGTTATACTACATTCCAGGTGTATTTAGCAGGTTCCTGAATATGAATAATGGTATTGCTTTGTTAAAACATGAAACTGTACTGAAACATATAGGGAAATCGAACAAATCGACTCTCCTCTCAATAAAGGTTTGGAAATATTTAATTTTACTATTTTAAATGTGCCTTAAACCAGAAATGTATGTGTGTATTTTTACCTCTCCAGAAGATGACAATAATGTGTTTCTCTAGGTTTTGGGAATGAATAAGCTTTTGAATAAATTTAGCTGCTCAGCTAAATAATTGCTCTGCTTCATAACACACATCAAATGTGACATTCAAACATAGCAAGATGAGTCACATTCTTTAACATGCAGCCCCAGAGGTGTGGCCCCAACCCTTTTCAGCAATATACTAATGTGTGTAAATTATAGGTTATATGTATATATATGTGTATATATATATATATATATATATATATACATATACATATATAGGGTATATGAATCCTGTCTGCCATTTTAATGCAACTGAGGTTTACAAAAGTTCAAAATAAAATAAATAAAAATAATAAATAGAAATGTATACATTTTATTAATTAAATAAAATTTTATTCTATTTGTATAATAGAATATAGACATAGCCTATAACACAACCATCATGGCAACCAATATCAAAGCTCAACACCTATGAGCCCTTTAGATCTGCCCCCTTTTCAAAGACAAATCTCATCAAGGCTTAATTAAACATAAGTCTACACTCTAAAAAGTGCTTTTAAACTTGTAAATACAAATAGCATCATTCAAGTAAATTTTTACAAATCAATTCTATTTTGACATTACTTAAATATGTCACATTTAATTCAATAGGCTACTTGAAGTTTTATTTTTTATTCATTGTGCTTAAATACTTAACTGAATTCAATTGAATAATTAATATTTACTTAATGTTTTGCTATCTAAAAAACTTATAAAACATACTCCTCGAAGCCGGGTAATCTATGCTCACGGTTTCTTTTTTCCAAAGTGGCAACAGAAAACTTTGAAGAAAGTTGGGGTGGCTAAATAACCCCATTTGCGCAAACATCCATTATTAGAAAACTACTTTTCTTGTATTTACATGTAATCTTAATAATTAAATTAATTGTCCTCACATGCTGTCTGAATTATAATACAAGTTCTCTAATTAAAATTGCATGTACAGCATTAAAAAATCATATTTATAAACCCTGAATGATCCCCGATACCAGAGGCCATTACCTTTAAACATGAAAGAGGAAAACGCTTATCTTACATGAAATCACTTTATAATAGTAAAACTTTACTGTTCTCTGAAAATAACTCAACATAATTGTCAAAATAACCCTAACCCTAAGTAAACATGTCAAACTGTGTACAAATATTTTGTGTGCACATAATGATATCACGGAGCTGCTGGATCTTAGACACATGGTGCTTCGCCACCATCACATTCTGCTTCAGAATGTCCAAGACATGCTAAAATTCATGTTTCCTCCCCTAATGAACCGTAGCCCCAGTAACCATGCAGTATCTATGTAGCCCAGACCATGATGCTACCGCCACCATGTTTAAATGTAGGCAAGAGACAATTTTCTCAGTACTCGTCACCAGGGTCTTACCACACATGCCGAACACCATCTGATCCCACAAGGTTTCTCTTAGTCTCATTAGACTGAAGGACAGTTTCAGTAATTAATTATCTACTTGTATGGTCCTATCCAGCTGACAAACACATTAAGATGATGATGCATGGTCACTTTTGTTGTCAGTTATTTGGACAATAATGTCTGTATGTTGAGTTGTTTCCAGAGGACAGTAAATCTATGCTGTTATAAAAGCTGCACATTGATGACTATACACTTTTCATTTCTATAGTATTGTCCTTTGAGAAAATATACTAAAATGTTTGCTGAAATTAGAGGGGTGTACTTTTGTGAGATACTGTATGTTTCACATTTTGTGCTCACCATTCAAGTTTACCCTGATGATTTAGTTTACTACCTAAATACAGAAAGTGTAGAAAATTCACCTTTTTTAAATTATTAGCCATGTACATTCCTACATTTACATTTCAAACATTTGGCAGATGACCAAAAAAAAGATAAAAACTTTTTTATCCAACTGAGCAGTTCAAAGTTAAGAACTAGTAGTGTATCAGCAGTGGCAGCTTGAAAAATTAACCCATTCCGAAAGCTTCACCACAGTGCTACCACTTCTCCCATTAGCACAAACTTCACTTGTTATAAATGTCTGCTAGTTCGAAATCTGATAAAGAAGACTGCAGCATTATAGATGCTAGAAAGATGCAAAACTTGTATATGCGAAACTTATAGATGCAAAAGCGAATTTAGCAAAGGTTAGTGGTAGAGTGTAGTGCAGAGTTTATCAGACTTAGTCTTGGAGTGTCGGTGTTTAGCTCCAACTTGCTCCAAAACACCTAAAAGCTAAACTCAGCAGGACACTGGCCCCCTAGGACTGAGTTTGATGACCCAAGGTGTAGTGTCTGTATTGAAAAGCCTTATGTGAGCATAACACCCAAATACAGCATTAGAGCCCTCAGAGTGAGACAAATGGAGTCAGTGGCATATTCGCAAAATCAAAGCTATGCTAAGGCTTGTCTATGGAAGCACCACTCCACTCTACTTCACAGGTTTAACAGGTTCGCCCTCTTCAGTAGGGCACCAGATAAAATCCTAAAGGGCGCTCTGTTTATAGAAGACTCTATTTCAAGTCATATGAAATTATGTAAGCCTTTGGGAACTTCAACAGTAATGTGTATACTGGAAGCCATTGTGCTGGACATAGGATAGTCTAAGGTCTTGAGAAAGAACAAGTTTCTAACTGTAGTGTTTCATGTAGGAAATGACGATATGCATATTCGTCAATTAGAGGTTACTATGAGTAAAATTATAGAGGTGTGGAAATTAGCGAAGACAATGTCTAATGCCGTAATATGCTCTGGCCCTTACCAAATGCTGATAGGCAATGTAGCTTAATCTTTTAAAATAGTTTTAATAAGTTCAAGTTCAAGGAGCTTTATTGTCCTTTCATTCAATCAACCATATATAGCAGATGCAGTACACAGTGAGATGAAATAACGTTTCTCCAGGACCCCCTGGTGCTACACAAAACATAGAATTTCACAAAACAACAAAGAGCCACTAACAGGATAGACATAAAGTGCATGTGTGCAACCTGGTGCAGACAGTGCAGAATAAACAATAAACAATACAAACATTACAAGGACAGTGGAAAAAGACAATTAAGAACGGAACATAACGCAATAGCGCCAACCATATTGTAAGACAAGGTAGACATGAAATGTGCAAATTACAACAGTATTGTGCAAATAGTGACTATAGCATTGTAGGTGACTAAAGCATTGTAAAGTGACTGTGCATAACAAAAACTGTTGCGTATTAAGGTAGTTCAGTTTAGTGTGTTGAGAAGCCTGATGGCTTGAGGAAAGAAACTGTTACACATTCGGGTTGTGAGGGTCCGAATGCTACGGTATCTTTTCCCAGAGTGCAGGAGTGTGAAAAGGGTGTGTGGGGTCCTCCACAATGCTGTTAGCTTTGCGGATGCAGCGTGTGGTATAGATGTCCGTTATAGAGGGAAGAGAGACTCAGATGATCTTCTCAGCTGTTCTCACTGTCCTCTGCAGGGTCTTGCGATCCGAAACAGTGCAGTTCCCAAACCAGGCAGTGATGCAGCTGCTCAGAATGCTCTCGATGGTCCCTCTGTAGAGCATTGTCAGGATTGGAGGTGGAAGGTGGGCTTTCCTCAGTCTTCGCAGGAAGTAGAGGCGCTGCTGGGCTTTTTTGCTAATAGAGATGGTGTTGAGTGACCAGGTGAGGTTCTCCGTCAGGTGGACACCAAGAAATGTAGTGTCCTTGACAATCTCTACCGAGGAGCTGTCGATGTTCAGCGGAGAATGGTCGCTCTTTGTTTTTCTGAAGTCAACAACTATCTCCTTAGTCTTGTCAACGTTCAGAGACAGGTTATTGACTTTACACCAAGCTGTTAGCTGTTTCACCTCCTCTCTGTATGCTGACTCGTTGTTCTTTCTGAAGAGACCCACCACGGTCGCGGTGACGATGTGATTTGAGCTGTGCATTGCTACACAGTCATGAGTCAGCAGAGTGAACAGCAGTGGACTCAGCATGCAGCCCTGCGGGACCCCAGTGCTCAGTGTGGTGTGCTGGAGATGCTGTTTCCAATCCGGACTGACTGAGGTCTTTCCGTCAGAAAGTCCAGGATCCAGTTGCAGATGGAGGTGTTCAGGCCCAGCAGGCTTCTCAGCTTCTCAATCAGATGCTGAGGGATGATTGTGTTAAATACTGAACTAAAGTCTATGAACAGCATTCGTACGTATGTGTCTTTATTGTCCAGGTGTGCGAGGGCCAGATGGACAGTTGTGGCAATAGCGTCGTCCGTCAATTGTTATTTACTTTCCCACGGCCATATAATAAATTCCTGTTTAAATTTACAGATTTTATTTCAAACTTGGTTGGCTCTGTTGATAAAGCCTTATTGTTGGAGACTTTAATATTCATGTTGATCATTCAAAAAGATTATAGATTTAGTTTGTACATATTTATCTGCACTTGTTCATTTGCAAAATTTCTGCACTTCTGGTGCATGTTAAACAGCATTTCGCTGCTATTTACCTGTACTTTGCAATGATAACGTTATCTATAAGATAAATACACTGATCTATCAGAACTAGGAGATTTTCTGTAAATAAGGAGGCTTCCATGCACCTTGGAATACTATCAGTTTGGTTTAATGCAATTTACACTCTAATTTCCCAAGATGTATGTGTGTGTGAGATCATTATACTAGTGTGCTATTTTTTTCTATTTTACCTTTAAGTGGAGCTATGTTATCCAAGGTGTGAAAAAACTGACTAAATATTCAGTGACCCGATTAAGTTCTGCAGGGTCAGATGGTGAGCCAATCATGGATGAGAACTCTGGAAAACTACTTATAAACCTTTCTGCATGAGCATGTGTTCTTTAGCAGGGTAGTGTGGTAGAGTGCGTCTATCACTTCTTATACACACTAAACAAGATGAGATAATGGTCTGAGATTACCTCGGATTGTGGGCGTGAGACTATAATTTCTATATTTAGCCCAAGTGTCAAAAGCCACACTTACTGAGCCAATGCACAGGGACCAGGTCCCGACATAGGGCAAAACCACAGGACATGTGCCACTAGCCAGTAGCACTCGAAATAAAGCCCAACCTTTCAGCCAATATCTCGAGCGGTTGTATGTACTGTATGTAACCTCGGTTCCTCGATGAAACGAAACGCTGCGTTGCATGGCCATACCACCGGCATCACTGTCTGTACGCTTTAGGTCGAAGCCTGTATAGCTTAGTTTGATGCTTGTCTATTTAATTTCCTGGTCAATTACATTTACATCTGCATTTGGCAGATGCCCTTATGACTTACATTAATCTCATTTATACCACTGAGCATTAGCGGGTTAAGGTCCATGCTCAGGGGCACAACAGTAATAATTTGGTGGTACTGGAAACCCCCATCTTTTAGGTATCAGTCCAACAACTTAACCACTGAGCTACCATTTTCTTGACATCCCTGACATCACCTTGCCTGTGATGTGCCATACTTGTGATGTTTCGTCTTCAGATTGCTGTGATTAAACACATGCTAAAGGACTGCTGTCATGTATATAGCGGTGCAACGCAGCATTTTAATCCCTCAGGGAACTGAGTTTTCATATAAAACTTTATGGATGGATGTTATTATAAAGGGTGAAACTTATTTTCAGCATGAATACACAGTATGCTAAAATTAGTGTTGTTATTGTTATTTAGCATTCTTACCCAATATTTTCCACTACAGAAATCACATTTAAAAGATTTGTGACTTAAAAACCACAAATAACACAGTTGACAGGACGTGTTAGTGGTGAGAGAGTAATGTTCTTTGAGATAAAGACTTTCTTTTTATGTAGTGCAATTAATCCAAGTTTAGTTACAAAAAGATTAAAACATTAAAGTGAAATGATTCTAACTTAAGCAGCAGATAAACCCATTGTAAGGAAGAAGTCTGAGAGGGATTCATGTTGCAATAAAAGGCTTTATTAGAGTTTTTGCAAGAATTTAAAACGTGATCAATAAACAGTCAAAGGTCGGTACACAAAAGGCAGTATAAATACAGGCAAACAAATCCAAATTGAGAGGCAGCAGACCAAAAAACTTAAAGTTAAAAAAAAAAAACAGGCAGACATAAAAATAAAAATGGATAGAACGCTTGGTAAAGTTGACATGCAAACAATACTTCGCTATGTGCTTACAGTTTTGCTGTCTTATAAATCTAGCAACAGGAATTGCTAGCGGAAGTGCCCTAGCAGTCAGGTGAGGGCAAGTCATTTCAAATTTATTAATACTCTATAAAATCATTGTAATATATAGAGTTTACAGTAAGTATGAACTAAGTATCCATAAGCATTTAAACACACACATTATGATAATAAATATACTATAACATTAATAAGTATATTATTATAAAGGTTAATAAAGTTTGATAAAGCATCATACTACTTCAAGTTGTGATGAATTATACAATCATAACACTTTGTCTCAATCAAAATTCTATTTTTTACCCCTATGCCTCCCTTTTCCCCTTGGCCCTTGGAACAGAGTGAGGAGTAAGGATAAAATATTCCCCTATGGGACACCACTAGTACACACGTATATGTCATTATATGTGTGGTAAAAACTATTTCCCTAACAATATTTATTTATTTTTAACAGGCTATTCTGTCAAGTCATTGGGTAACATTATTAGACATAAATATGTTGTGGGACTATCATGCAGCAGTCTAGCGATTTTAACATTTACATGTTACTGCATTTTTTAGGACATCCTTATCCAGAGCAACTTACATTTATTTTGTTTACAAATGAGCAATTGGGGGTTAAGTAGTGGTTATACTGGCTGTACTAGGAATATAGTACAAAAAAATCTTTAATGAAAATGTTTTTTTGTTTTTTACTTGAACAAAAAATGAACTTTGAGCCAGTCTGCCGCTCCCCTAATGAAACCCTCAGACAGCTAGTATACACCGCTATAACATTTCTTTCATCCTCAAAAAAGTGGTTATAGTCAACTAAATGTTTACCTCTTACAAAGTAAGATGTAAAATGTTTTAAGAGTGGGGAAGTGGTGGCTCATGGTTAAGGTGTTGGATTGCCAACCTGAAGGTTGTGGGTTCGATTCCCAGCTCCGGCAAGCCACCACCGCTGGACCCCCTTAACCCCCAATTGCTCAGTTGTATAACAAGGAATATTGTAAGTCGCTCTGGATAAGGGCGTCTGCCAAATGATGTAAATGTAAGTAAGTTTTAAAGACATTTCATATGACTAGATGACAGACAGTTGTCTACCATAAAAATGTACTTTTATGTACAAGAGCAATTTCGACACACTGTGTTTTGAATTACAGTTTTGTATGATCTTTTACAGACTGTTTAATAAATTAAATAGCAGAATGTCATTTTTGGCGCTATTATAGGTTTATGCGTGTTTCGCATTTGGCATAGTCTAAAAAATAGTCACACCACGTGAGCATTATTTAAATAGTGATGTGTGGTTTAATGAGGACGTCTTATTGGTTCCTAGTAAAAGCTGTTCTGTCTCCTCAGCTCATGCAAGAGTATAAATCAAAGATGATACCAGTTCCGAAGTGATATGCTGTCATATACCTTAACTCTTATTTGCAAACACAGACTAAAGGAAAGAAACGATAGCTCTGTAAATAAGGTGGTTGCAAAAGCTTTTGTGATGAAAAAATTATAAATAAAATTTTTTTTTACACAACAATAAAAAAAACTTTTAGAGTACAATTACAGATGTTTGTTTTTTATGTCAAATGTGAATTGTTGCCCACCCTATTTCTATTTTAAGTACTAGCAGACTACTGAAAGAAATACTGACGCAAGATCTTCTGGGGGGTGGCACATGTTTTTCATTTTTCTATAGCATTATGTTAATTAACCAAAAATATTTGCTAATAATACCAGTGAGTAATTACAATAGAAGGTGGGGTGTAATTACAATTCTGGGTGTGCTGCTGCATATTAACCTCTGACACTGATGTGACATGCGAGAGCAGTTTGTCTTGAATCCTTTTTTGTCTAGTTTAGTTTTACTTGTTTTGCTTTTTTCACTTTTAACTATTTGTTATTTTCTGCTCTATCATCTAGGCTCTAGCACCATTTCAATATGTTTCTGAAGACAACACAAGTTCTGAACAAATATACTTCAAATTTTACCTACTCTATATGACTTTACAGACATCAATTACAAAGTAATATTTAGAGCACTCAGAGAAATATTTACTAGAATTCTTTACCAAACCTGAAGATTTAAAGTAAATAAAACCTAATATATTTACAAAATGTTCCTAAGATAAAATGCTAATTTAAAAGCTATAGAAGGTTAAAATGTAAGTAGATCATATGGTACCTTACTTCACTTTATATAGACGGTAGAAAAACTATTATGAAATTAACTATGGTTAAAAAACAAACTGTTTTTTGATCACCATCAATTAAATGAATCCTAAAATGGATCTACTTTTACCACGTAAACATTGTGTTCATATTACTTAGGAATGAGGTTAGTCATTTTATTGTACGCAAAACACTCATGACAAAAGAACTCCCGACGGTGTGTGACAAAAGATTCTCCTCCCAACCGTCAACAGCGTAATTTAAGCATAGTTTAATTAGATCTATTTAATTTGATCTTTTCAATATACACACCTTAAAGCACCCGCTTACCTCAATGAAAGTCTTTGTGTCTTAAAAAAATAAACCCCAATCCACTGAGATAACTTTATTTAGAACAATAAAAAAGTAAATAAAAAAAGGGGGAAAACTAAATAAGTAATTTTAAAAAACACCCAAAAATGTCTAGTTAAAAATTTGCCATTTTCTGTGTAACAAAAATCCAAGCTCTAATGCTCCAATCATAATCTTATTTTTTTTAATGATTACTCTATTGTGTATCTGCCCTGTTGTCAAATTTTGAAACGAGGATATCTAATGGGGACGTTGGTGGCAGAGAATCAGAGGTTAGATCTTCCAATTCTGGGCCCCTGAGCAAGGTCCTTGTTCTTTTCTGCATCATCGCTGGCCTTGCACTCTAATTTAAGCTATCTAAACTGAAATATGCAAAGAAAATGAATTTCACTGTGATGCAATATATATATTTAACAAAATAACGACTTTTATTATTGATATATATCAATATTAGAGAATATTTTAAATGTCTGTTCTCTTCAATATGTAGCTGCATACTTTGTATTGTTTGTATCTAGCTCATGTTCTCGTTCTGGATGTACACCTGTTATTGTGTAGGTGGGCAAATTAACGCAAGTAAAGGGAGTGGCCTGCGCGCGTTGACGCAAAACTTTTAACCACTCCTTATAACGTCACTTAGAATTTTGATAAATCACCCTCCAGGATAGTGTGTGTTATCTTTAGGACAAATCACTAAGTGTTACACGGTGGACATATTTTTGCTTGAGACTGGATGGTTATGACTTTGGACAATAAACTAAGGTAACACAACTGCTGTCTTTAAATTTCTTTGACAGTGAAATCTGATGTTTTTTTAGTAACGTGGTATATTTTTGCCCCAAACAAATACACTGAAATCACAGATTATTTATTGTAAAGTGGCTAAAACATCAGCTGGTTTTGTTTTTTTTTTGCCAGCGACAAAAATAAATTTAGCAAAATATTAATTTGAAACATTTGAAAGGAAAAAATTTATTGAGAAAGGTCTTAAAAATGTTTGACTTTTGATTTAATGATGATTTGAATATGGAATATGGAAAAAAAACTGGCATATTAAATAAACAAATAAGTAGAGGTTTATCACTGCTTTATATTAATAGGTTTGCCTTCCCTAAAAATTATGGCACCAGAAAAACTACACTTCTCACCATATGTAAGTAAAAGTATACTGTTCTATGTTATGTATCCCTTTTAATATTTTTGTTAATTGTTCAAGATTGGCAGTTAAATAATTTCTGATGGATTTATAGATTCATATGTTTGAGCCCAAAAACTCCAAAGGGTTAGGGTTAAAATTTAAACTATAACAACTAATTTAAAACTAAATTTTCATGCAAAAGTAAATGTATATATGTATTAGGCTGTCTTTGTCTAAGGCAGTACATTAAAAATAATAAAATAAAATAAAATAATAATAATAAAAACAATAATAAAAACTTCTAATGTAAATATATATATATATATATATAAGGCTCATTTAAAACCTAAAGTCAATAGGATGATATACCATCCTGTGCAAGCTAAAAATTTCTTAATTTTTGACAGTGTGTGTATGGTTGGTGCTTACCTGGACTGGTGCCCAAGCGTAAGTACAACGTTTTATTAGTTTCTTTTATTAGTCGAGTCTAGTTTAATGTAATTTAGACCAAGAAAGATTTGTTTTTTGGTTAAGTATGCTTAAACTCTGTTATATATTTAACAGATCAGTAGATGATAAATGATTAATATTTGTAAAAAAACAACAACTAAAATATATGTCTCTTTAGATGTGATTCGGCTACGGTCAGCGCAAAGCTGGAGTTCAACTGCTCATTTCCTGTTCCCAGTGAGAGTTCGGTTCTCAGTTCTATCGCAACTCTACTAAGCTCCCGAGCTGCCAGTATCCCAGACAATACCCAAGTGCTAGGCTTCTTTTATAACAGTATGTTATTATTTCTAATGATGTTGCATCTACAAACATATGTTACATTTATGGTTGCGTTAAACATATTAGAAAAATTATATTTTATTTGCTCCACAGAAATTTCAAGCAGCTCCTATGAAGTTGTCTTCTTAATCAGTGTCACTATTAAAATACCAGAAAACCAAAAAAACAGTAAAAATGTCTACATGAAAATTCAAGCATCCATTGATGACACAGTAAGTAAACATGACCACCTGTCATGTTTATTTAATAAAAATAACATATTTTGAAAAAGAAGTAGGCTCAGAAGCACCTGTGCTATGGCAGCTATCAGCGGAATTAAAAAAATATATATATTTTTTATCTCTAGCTGAACAGATTATTAAATGAACCAGACGCAAAGAAATTTCAATCCCACAGCGCCTTCTTCAGGTGAGTTTAAAGAGGTACAGATTTGATAAATCATACATTACAGTAAACTTTCATTTTTTAATTTTGCTCTTCTTGCTGAAGGAATTCTGAAGTTGATATAGAGTACAGCTTTGGTTGTGGGGAATGCGGTCAACCTACAAGCTACCTGAATGAGCTCAAACGTATGTTACAAAACAATCCCTTACATTATGAATGAGGACAGTGTGGTAAAATTTTTAAATAACTGTACCAGTATTATGCCCATCACTGAAGTTATCAATTTTTGCACATTTACCAGGTGAAATGAGCAAAAGCACAACAACAACAACAACAACAACAAGAAATAACCCTAGGTATGCTTGACCTATTCTAAAATAATTGTGCACCTTTTCACCCACACCCAAATGTCTTTGTTATAACATTTGATTTAACATATGTCAGTGTATTTAAAAGATATTGTTCTTTGTATTGTGACATTTTCATTTTGCTAATAATGTTTCTCATGGTGTTTCCTGTTACAGGCTTATTGATGTTGTGATGCTAATTAAAATTGAGTTTCGAAACTTGACCAAAGTTCCAAGTAAGGATAAAGTTCTTAAAATTATTAAAGATTATTGGAACATGACCATCGCATCACTGGAGAATGTCAGCATACATAGTATCACTTATGAGAGTAAGTTTCTTTTCTATTTCGTAAATATAAACACTACTTTTTATCTGCTTCTGTTGTATAGTGGTACAATACGCATTGCCACATCACATCTCAATTGATTTCCTCCCATCCGGCCTATACAAGTTTGTCAACCGGTTAAGTGAAATCGTCCAAAAGTGTGAACGAGAGTGTTAATGTCCATGTGTTGTTAATGTCCATGAATGAACATCCTGTTTAGGGTGTATATCTTGTTAACACCCATCATTCTTGGAGTAGACAGCCACCCTGCAAAGCTTGATTTCATACTATAATAAACAAATAAATGAATTTTCATGATCTATTAGTGCTTATTTTTATTGTATTTTATTAGGGTAATGTTTGCAAATAAGGTTCTAGTATTTGTTCATTATAGTTTTTGTTCTGTTTTATAACCGTAATTTTTTTATTGCCTCTTTTATAGAAACAGGCCCTAACTCATACAGTATAAACTTTGAATTCAGAAACAACAATGTCAGCATTTCTGAAAACATTGAAAAGCTCACTAAACTCTACAACTCAATAGAAATCACAATGAACAGCCTGGTGAGTAAAGGATACCCTTCTGGTCAGAAAATGATTTTTTCAATCAAAGTGTATAAAGTAACACGTGACATTTATTTTTAGCTTAACTCAATCTTAAATGACCCACATGGACAATTTACCTACCCACAAGTAACGTTCAGGTATGTGATACTTTAGCTTCCTATGTTACTTGGGGCAGTGGTGGCTCAAATGATTAAGGTGCTGAGTGATCTGAAGACCAGAAACACCTGGGCTCAAGCCCCACCACCGGCAAGCCAACCACTGTTGGGTCCTTGAGCAAGACCCTTAACCCTTCCTGCTCCAGGGGGGCGCTGTATCATAGCTGACCCTGCGCTCTGACCCCCAACTTAGTAAGATGGGATATGCGAAAAACACATGTACCTTTCACAATGACAATAAAGTTGAATATTTATATTACTTATTTTATTAACCAATAACTGGACACATTATTATTTTTTTAAGTTTGCTTTTGATTTGATTTCAGTGGCAACTCTACCACAGTTGTGGCCGAACAAATGTATGTGTTTGAACGGGATGATATCAAGAAACCAAGTGGACTTCTCATTCAGCTCCTTTTAATCAACTGTCAAGCACCAACAACTACAACTACTCCTGCTCCTACTGTACCACAGGGTGCCCCCCCTAAAACAGCTGAGGTAGTCACCAGAATTGTAATAAGCAACTCATCTGTTATTCTCTGTGACAGTTTGGTTGAAAGTGTTATCAGGACTCTGCTGGCTAATCGAACAACACTACTTCCTGGTTCTGCATCAGTGAAGAACTACATGTATAAGAGTAAGGAATTCTTATTATTAACCAACTCAACATCAATAAATAATAAACAAGCAAACCAATCAAAGAAATTTCTCCCACAGAAATTTCAGAGAATTCTTATGCCTTCGACATAACATTTACCATAAATAATATTAAAGTGTATGGAAACAATAATTGCAACAAAGAAGACATCAAGAACATCATAAATCAAGCAGTAAGAACACATAAACCACAGCATGTTTAATTGATTGTTGACTTTTAGCATTGATTTCTAATTCACAATAAGATTTTGGTCATCAATTTAATTAAAAAAATTATTGATTTGTTAATATATCTATATTTTACCTTAAGTATACACTATATGTATATCATATTTTTTTTTAGCTTAATAAACTTCTAAATAAGCTGGATGCAAAACAATTTGAAGCGCAAAAATCAGAAATCCATGAGTAAGTTGAAGATATAAGAATTTTATATAAGACTATAAAGCTTACTGAATTTGTATTAGAATCCCAACAAAACTGTTTTCTACTGTTCTGAACAGCTGCTCACACAACCCAATTAAGGGCTGCATGGAATATAGTTTCCAGGATGACACTATTATAATGCCAGCCAGCTTTATTGATGAGCTTTTGAAACAAAACAGTAAGTCACATCACACTAACTTTCTTAGCTGATGATTTTACCCAGTTTAACTGTTTTCCCATGGTAAACATTTTCTTCTAGAATCATCCTCAACAGCTTGTTCAAAAAGCAGTGCACCACATAAAAATACGATGTAAGCGTTCCACAGTCTACACATAATTATGTTTTAAACATTAATCATGAATTTGAATTTAACTAAAATTTCTCTCTCCAAATTTAAAATTATGCTTTTTTCTCTTTAGCAACGGATCAGCTGTGGTTCAAGTCAGCCTGGTGTACAACAACTCCCTCCCTGTTTCTAGCGGGAGTTACATCCCCCTTTTTCAAAATCTTCTGAATTCTGCACTTACAAACTATGCTGAGATTGTAAAAGTTCTAAACATCACTTATCAGCGTACGTTCTACTCTTTTATAGCACCAAACATTGAAACATTGTTCATTGTCGCTGACTAATGAAATTTGTAACTCAGATATACTAAAGAACAATCATATTTTACAGAAACTTTAAACAGCTCATATGTAGTCGAAATTATATTCAATTTCATGAACATCAACATGTCAAACAACCCTGAGGACAGAAACGCCACCTACGTTCCCAAACTGTGAAAGTGTCTATAAAACCAGATAGATTCTGTGCTATCGAAGCTCTATTGAACGCTACACTCGCAAACATCACTGAGGACGTAACAGTGCTAAACATAACATTTACGGGTTTGTTCTTTTTATTCACTAAGCACCGAACAATTAAACCTAAGCTATTTATTGACCCTTTTCAGTAGAATCTGTAACTCCATTCATTGTACCGAGGTGTATTTAATTTTTTCCACAGAAACTTCCAACGGTTCCTACACGGTTAACATCACATTCGAAATCAATAACGTCACTATGTCAAACGACACTAACAACAGGAATAACACCTACGACCAAATGGAGGAACTCATCAATGACATTGTGAGTAAACTGTACATCGCCAAGTGTGACAGACAAATTTCCTTTAATATGAATTGACATTGATCGTTAACTCGTTTATCTTAACATGACTCATCATAGGGATATAGTACAATGTTACTTATAATAATAAGTATAGCTGCAGATTCTCACAGATAAACGTTAAAAAACTATTTCTTATGTGAGTAAAAGGTTGAATTCTGACTGAACAGTCGCTCGTTGTAGGAAATCTGATGCTGTGTAATTACATTTTTCAGACCAGACGATATAAAAATAAATTCATTTCTAAAATTTTCTCCCCAGATAAACAAGCTTCTAAATAATTCTAACGTAACTCCAGTTAATCCCACGGCCTCCAACTTCCAACTTTACGTAAGTTTAATCAGAAGATTGCAATTCTACAATTTCTCTCTGTGAAATTTTTTGGTAAATGCATTTGTATTTTGACGATATTTTCCTTCTGTTCATAACAGGAGCTCGGCAAATAAAGTTGATGGAATCATGACATACCAGTTTTTTTTTGCAAACCTAACCAATTGGCCTGTTAACGGTAAATTACACCACAATATAATCTAGCTCAGTAACAGTATGTGTAATTTCTCTTGTTAATGATTCTAAACTCGGGTACATTCTGTTAAATTGTACTGTCATAAAGAATTGTCCTTTTTATGCACATCTCAAACAGGTACAACGACCAACCCTCCGGGATCTTCACCCACAATGTACGGGTCATTTCATAAAAGGATATTTAAGGAATATCTGCATTTCCATCTTTGAAAAACTTTTTAAAAACAAACTGAAATTGTGCTTTTTGCTCCAATAGTAACGGATCTGCTGTGGTTGAAGTCAGTCTGGTTTACAACTCGTCAACTCCTGTTTCCAACAAGACTGAAGCTCTCAGTGCTATCGAAGCTCTATTGAACGCTACACTCGCAAACATCACTGAGGACGTAACAGTGCTAAACATAACATTTACGGGTTTGTTCTTTTTATTTTCACGCACCGAACAATTAAACCTAAGCTATTTATTGACCCTTTTCAGTAGAATCTGTAACTCCATTCATTGTACCGAGGTGTATTTAATTTTTTCCACAGAAACTTCCAACGGTTCCTACACGGTTAACATCACATTCGAAATCAATAACGTCACTATGTCAAACGACACTAACAACAGGAATAACACCTACGACCAAATGGAGGAACTCATCAATGACATTGTGAGTAAACTGTACATCGCCAAGTGTGACAGACAAATTTCCTTTAATATGAATTGACATTGATCGTTAACTCGTTTATCTTAACATGACTCATCATAGGGATATAGTACAATGTTACTTATAATAATAAGTATAGCTGCAGATTCTCACAGATAAACGTTAAAAACTATTTCTTAGGTGAGTAAAAGGTTGAATTCTGACTGAACAGTCGCTCGTTGTAGGAAATCTGATGCTGTGTAATTACATTTTTCAGACCAGACGATATAAAAATAAATTCATTTCTAAAATTTTCTCCCCAGATAAACAAGCTTCTAAATAATTCTAACGTAACTCCAGTTAATCCCACGGCCTCCAACTTTACGTAAGTTTAATCAGAAGATTGCAATTCTACAATTTCTCTGTGAAATTTTTGGTAAATGCATTTGTATTTTGACGATATTTCCTTCTGTTCATAACAGGAGCTCGGCAAATAAAGTTGATGGAATCATGACATACCAGTTTTTAAACCTAACCAATTGGCCTGTTAACGGTAAATTACACCACAATATAATCTAGCTCAGTAACAGTATGTGTAATTTCTCTTGTTAATGATTCTAAACTCGGGTACATTCTGTTAAATTGTACTGTCATAAAGAATTGTCCTTTTTATGCACATCTCAAACAGGTACAACGACCAACCCTCCGGTATCTTCACCCACAATGTACGGGTCATTTCATAAAAGGATATTTAAGGAATATCTGCATTTCCATCTTTGAAAAACTTTTTAAAAACAAACTGAAATTGTGCTTTTTGCTCCAATAGTAACGGATCTGCTGTGGTTGAAGTCAGTCTGGTTTACAACTCGTCAACTCCTGTTTCCAACAAGACTGAAGCTCTCAGTGCTATCGAAGCTCTATTGAACGCTACACTCGCAAACATCACTGAGGACGTAACAGTGCTAAACATAACATTTACGGGTTTGTTCTTTTTATTCACGCACCGAACAATTAAACCTAAGCTATTTATTGACCCTTTTCAGTAGAATCTGTAACTCCATTCATTGTACCGAGGTGTATTTAATTTTTTCCACAGAAACTTCCAACGGTTCCTACACGGTTAACATCACATTCGAAATCAATAACGTCACTATGTCAAACGACACTAACAACAGGAATAACACCTACGACCAAATGGAGGAACTCATCAATGACATTGTGAGTAAACTGTACATCGCCAAGTGTGACAGACAAATTTCCTTTAATATGAATTGACATTGATCGTTAACTCGTTTATCTTAACATGACTCATCATAGGGATATAGTACAATGTTACTTATAATAATAAGTATAGCTGCAGATTCTCACAGATAAACGTTAAAAACTATTTCTTAGGTGAGTAAAAGGTTGAATTCTGACTGACTGAACAGTCGCTCGTTGTAGGAAATCTGATGCTGTGTAATTACATTTTTCAGACCAGACGATATAAAAATAAATTCATTTCTAAAATTTTCTCCCCAGATAAACAAGCTTCTAAATAATTCTAACGTAACTCCAGTTAATCCCACGGCCTCCAACTTTACGTAAGTTTAATCAGAAGATTGCAATTCTACAATTTCTCTGTGAAATTTTTGGTAAATGCATTTGTATTTTGACGATATTTCCTTCTGTTCATAACAGGAGCTCGGCAAATAAAGTTGATGGAATCATGACATACCAGTTTTTAAACCTAACCAATTGGCCTGTTAACGGTAAATTACACCACACAATATAATCTAGCTCAGTAACAGTATGTGTAATTTCTCTTGTTAATGATTCTAAACTCGGGGTACATTCTGTTAAATTGTACTGTCATAAAGAATTGTCCTTTTTATGCACATCTCAAACAGGTACAACGACCAACCCTCCGGGATCTTCACCCACAATGTACGGGTCATTTCATAAAAGGATATTTAAGGAATATCTGCATTTCCATCTTTGAAAAACTTTTTAAAAACAAACTGAAATTGTGCTTTTTGCTCCAATAGTAACGGATCTGCTGTGGTTGAAGTCAGTCTGGTTTACAACTCGTCAACTCCTGTTTCCAACAAGACTGAAGCTCTCAGTGCTATCGAAGCTCTATTGAACGCTACACTCGCAAACATCACTGAGGACGTAACAGTGCTAAACACATAACATTTACGGGTTTGTTCTTTTTATTCACGCACCGAACAATTAAACCTAAGCTATTTATTGACCCTTTTCAGTAGAATCTGTAACTCCATTCATTGTACCGAGGTGTATTTAATTTTTTTCCACAGAAACTTCCAACGGTTCCTACACGGTTAACATCACATTCGAAATCAATAACGTCACTATGTCAAACGACACTAACAACAGGAATAACACCTACGACCAAATGGAGGAACTCATCAATGACATTGTGAGTAAACTGTACATCGCCAAGTGTGACAGACAAATTTCCTTTAATATGAATTGACATTGATCGTTAACTCGTTTATCTTAACATGACTCATCATAGGGATATAGTACAATGTTACTTATAATAATAAGTATAGCTGCAGATTCTCACAGATAAACGTTAAAAACTATTTCTTAGGTGAGTAAAAGGTTGAATTCTGACTGAACAGTCGCTCGTTGTAGGAAATCTGATGCTGTGTAATTACATTTTTCAGACCAGACGATATAAAAATAAATTCATTTCTAAAATTTTCTCCCCAGATAAACAAGCTTCTAAATAATTCTAACGTAACTCCAGTTAATCCCACGGCCTCCAACTTTACGTAAGTTTAATCAGAGAAGATTGCAATTCTACAATTTCTCTGTGAAATTTTTGGTAAATGCATTTGTATTTTGACGATATTTTCCTTCTGTTCATAACAGGAGCTCGGCAAATAAAGTTGATGGAATCATGACATACCAGTTTTTAAACCTAACCAATTGGCCTGTTAACGGTAAATTACACCACAATATAATCTAGCTCAGTAACAGTATGTGTAATTTCTCTTGTTAATGATTCTAAACTCGGGTACATTCTGTTAAATTGTACTGTCATAAAGAATTGTCCTTTTTATGCACATCTCAAACAGGTACAACGACCAACCCTCCGGTATCTTCACCCACAATGTACGGGTCATTTCATAAAAGGATATTTAAGGAATATCTGCATTTCCATCTTTGAAAAACTTTTTAAAAACAAACTGAAATTGTGCTTTTTGCTCCAATAGTAACGGATCTGCTGTGGTTGAAGTCAGTCTGGTTTACAACTCGTCAACTCCTGTTTCCAACAAGACAAGACAAGACTGAAGCTCTCAGTGCTATCGAAGCTCTATTGAACGCTACACTCGCAAACATCACTGAGGACGTAACAGTGCTAAACATAACATTTACGGGTTTGTTCTTTTTATTCACGCACCGAACAATTAAACCTAAGCTATTTATTGACCCTTTTCAGTAGAATCTGTAACTCCATTCATTGTACCGAGGTGTATTTAATTTTTTCCACAGAAACTTCCAACGGTTCCTACACGGTTAACATCACATTCGAAATCAATAACGTCACTATGTCAAACGACACTAACAACAGGAATAACACCTACGACCAAATGGAGGAACTCATCAATGACATTGTGAGTAAACTGTACATCGCCATAAAGCCAAGTGTGACAGACAAATTTCCTTTAATATGAATTGACATTGATCGTTAACTCGTTTATCTTAACATGACTCATCATAGGGATATAGTACAATGTTACTTATAATAATAAGTATAGCTGCAGATTCTCACAGATAAACGTTAAAAACTATTTCTTAGGTGAGTAAAAGGTTGAATTCTGACTGAACAGTCGCTCGTTGTAGGAAATCTGATGCTGTGTAATTACATTTTTCAGACCAGACGATATAAAAATAAATTCATTTCTAAAATTTTCTCCCCAGATAAACAAGCTTCTAAATAATTCTAACGTAACTCCAGTTAATCCCACGGCCTCCAACTTTACGTAAGTTTAATCAGAAGATTGCAATTCTACAATTTCTCTGTGAAATTTTTGGTAAATGCATTTGTATTTTGACGATATTTCCTTCTGTTCATAACAGGAGCTCGGCAAATAAAGTTGATGGAATCATGACATACCAGTTTTTAAACCTAACCAATTGGCCTGTTAACGGTAAATTACACCACAATATAATCTAGCTCAGTAACAGTATGTGTAATTTCTCTTGTTAATGATTCTAAACTCGGGTACATTCTGTTAAATTGTACTGTCATAAAGAATTGTCCTTTTTATGCACATCTCAAACAGGTACAACGACCAACCCTCCGGTATCTTCACCCACAATGTACGGGTCATTTCATAAAAGGATATTTAAGGAATATCTGCATTTCCATCTTTGAAAAACTTTTTAAAAACAAACTGAAATTGTGCTTTTTGCTCCAATAGTAACGGATCTGCTGTGGTTGAAGTCAGTCTGGTTTACAACTCGTCAACTCCTGTTTCCAACAAGACTGAAGCTCTCAGTGCTATCGAAGCTCTATTGAACGCTACACTCGCAAACATCACTGAGGACGTAACAGTGCTAAACATAACATTTACGGGTTTTGTTCTTTTTATTATTCACGCACCGAACAATTAAACCTAAGCTATTTATTGACCCTTTTCAGTAGAATCTGTAACTCCATTCATTGTACCGAGGTGTATTTAATTTTTTCCACAGAAACTTCCAACGGTTCCTACACGGTTAACATCACATTCGAAATCAATAACGTCACTATGTCAAACGACACTAACAACAGGAATAACACCTACGACCAAATGGAGGAACTCATCAATGACATTGTGAGTAAACTGTACATCGCCAAGTGTGACAGACAAATTTCCTTTAATATGAATTGACATTGATCGTTAACTCGTTTATCTTAACATGACTCATCATAGGGATATAGTACAATGTTACTTATAATAATAAGTATAGCTGCAGATTCTCACAGATAAACGTTAAAAACTATTTCTTAGGTGAGTAAAAGGTTGAATTCTGACTGAACAGTCGCTCGTTGTAGGAAATCTGATGCTGTGTAATTACATTTTTTCAGACCAGACGATATAAAAAAATAATTCAATTTTCTAAAATTTTCTCCCCAGATAAACAAGCTTCTAAATAATTCTAACGTAACTCCCGTTAATCCCACGGCCTCAAACTTCATGTAAGTTTATACTGAAAACTACAGTTTTACAATTTCTTTGTAAAATTGTTATTGTGAATGGAATTGTATTTGGATAATATTGTTATATTGAAATCGATGCTTTCTGTTCATAATAGGAGTTCAACAAATAAAGTTAATGGAACCATGACATACGAGTTTTCAAACCTAAGTAATTGGCCTGTTAACGGTAAGTTACAACACAATATGATCTTCTTTCTTCTTAAAAATGGCATAATTTTTGTTTTATTAATTTACTTTGTCACTCAAAATTCAAAAAACATATCATACAACTCCTTCCACCTCAGCTACAATTACAAATAACACAACAAATACTGCAACAACTTCTACAGGACCTGCTAAAATAAAGTAAGTGTTATTATTCCTTTTTTACTAAGAATCAATACAAATTTCAATTTGTAAATTATAGAACTGCTTTTAGTATTAGTTAGCTTATTTTTTTTTTATTTAGAAATGATTTGGTATTTTGGTATTCTTTTATCCACAACATATTTTCTTATATTTTAGAACTGGAACTGTGACAATTCATATTAAATTGATATTCCAAAACCTGATCAACGTACCTGCTAGAGAAGTGGTTCTCAAAACTGCTAGTGAAAAGCTGGACACAAAGTTTACAAGACAGCGTGATAGTACAACACAAAAAATGGAGCAACCTGTCAGCATACAGGAGATAATCTATACTAGTAAGTCTATTTCTGATTAGATATTTTTCATCACATGAACTTCATGGTGTATTTATGTACTGAATATAATGAGATTCTAGTATTTCTTCATCATGTGTATATTATTTCCTCCCATCGCTTATCTAGAACTTAATGACAGCTCATTTTCTTTGGACTTGGCATTCAACATTTCCAATGTTTTAATGTCTGATACATGTGATGCAAACTTAGATAACCAAACATATGAATTAATACAAAATGAAATCAACATTCTGGTGAGTTATGTTCCTGGTTCTGCAGTTAAAAAAATTGTGCCAAATAAAAATAAAAATAATTTTTTTAAATTGGTATAAAAATGTATCACACTGTAATATAAAGTATTTTTTTAATTCATATTTCTTATTTCAGATGAATGCACTTTTGATTAGTTCACAGAGCCAACAGTTTACTTTCCCACGGGCAAACTTAACGTAATTAACATATCCCCTTTTTTATTTCTTTGGAAATATTTGAAAATAGTAATATTTTTAACGCTTATGGTTAATATAAAATTTGGGGTTTTTTTGTTCCTTTTAGGTGTAACAGTACTGAGGCAATAATTGTGGCTCATGAAGTATACATATATGAAGAGGGTAAAATTAATTCACCAAGTGCTTTTCTTTATGCCATACTGAAAGAAAGTGGTTATTACTTCTATACAATTCCTCCACTTGTAATGGTTCAGCCCTACAATACCACTGGAAACAGCACCTACACAGGGGCTGCATGGATCCTGGGATTCATTATACCCTGTGCTATAGTCCTCATGCTTGTGCCCTGTTGGATTCTACTTTGTGTAAGTAGACAATAGTTATTTATTCAGTTGTTTATATTGTGTATTACTTAACATTTAGTTCCTTTGTTATACCCAAAGTGGATGTGATTAATTTTTTGTCATTTTTGCTGCAGTGTCTACTTTGTGGATGCTGTGCAAGAATAAGGAAACGTTGGACACAGCGACCATCACACAATGTTCAGTACCAACCTCACCAAACACTTTTCTAAAGCAAACTATTTAATCCATTTTCATTCATAGTTGTCATTTTATAGTGTGTTAAACTGCCCTGATATGCAAAACCAGATGCTTTCAGACATGCGCATTCATACCTCTGAAAGTTGATTCCGTGAACTTTTAATCTGCAAATATGTTAATTGTCCAAATTATCTCTAATCTTTTACTTATTTATGCAATGTATTATATCCTGTTTCTGTATTGATAAATTTATACAGAATTTATATTTGATTAATGGAATACAACATAATTTAAGATTATACAGTATCAAAAGAGATTATTTATTTTTCTAATTTATTTTTTAAATAGTTATGTTCTATTATGTTAATTTATTAAATTATTGCTTAAATAAACAATTATATGATACATTTCAAAGTTATGGTATTTAGTTTACATATGCACTTTATCATTATGTCAGCTATTGTGCCATATGTCCTATTATGTACTATTTGTTATGCTATAAAATATAACCTTTAAAGCACTTTTCTCCCAAAGCTATTAAATTAACATTAATTAAATACATTTTACATACTATTTTTTTTTTTAAACTTTTTATTTTATCAGTGTGTTAATTTAAATCAATTATAGGCAAAATAAACTTGCATCTGTTTTATTAAGTAAAATGAAAACAAAAATATGTCTATAAAATAGAAAATGTTCCAAAATGTATTTGAACAGCAAAAAAAAAACATACTGAATTTGCAAAAAAAAAAAATTGTCTGCCATATGGTTAAACTTAAAAATTGCTGAGGGCAAACACCTTATACATAGCTTTTAACTATTTCATAATTTTAGATTGTATCCCATGATGTTTCTCAACAAACATGATTAAACTCAGTACTACACTCTGTTTTGTATTAAACAGAGAAAAATATTCCCAAATGCAACAAACAAAAACAACAACAAAAGTATTCTACATGGTATTTGTAAGGCTGTTTGAGACAGTGGGGCTCACAGTCAGTCAGCACAAACCTCGTCAGGAGAGGGCCGTTTACTTAAGTAAACATTTTCAAGTGTAAGAAAATAGTATGATTAAAGCTGCACTAAAGTAACAGCATGGAGACACAACCCTTTGCCATATAACCACGTCTGTCACTTTGCTATGATTACATCTAATTACAAAATGATAGTTTGAGAAAATCCTCTCTCATGCTGATGATGTACATGCTGTACATGCTGCTGTGCTACAACATTTTTTAGGATCTTTAAGATAACCAGAGTTTAATATTGGAGTATACTTGTATAGCTAACTAGATTCAAGGTCAGGTTTTATTTACTTTGCTCATTTGTAAAATTTGGGAACGTTGTCTGTGATCTTAATCCTGAGATTTCAGAACTATAGATACACCCCCAAAATTGAATTAGGGATTGTAAAAATGTGAGGGCTGTAGATTTGGCCTTGAATGCTTATAGCTCAGGAAATGCATTGTTCGATTCTGGTTCTAGAGCTGGTGCAACAAGGCAACTTGAAGACTGTAAGGCATACTCGTGGGTATGAACCCGGCTCTTCCGTTTCAATTGAAACATTAAACAGGTTCCTCCACTTAGTGATACACCCACTGAGAAATTTAATATAAGTGCTCTAGTTATTGGTAATTTTATTGTCAGAACGTGAAAATACAGGCACCAGCCACCTTAGCCCGATGTTTACCGGGAGCCCACAATTGCTCAATTGTATGGATAAAACAAATGTTTATAATGCAGAGAAACAAATGATAAAATTTGACTTATTAAACGTTAAACATTTCTATTAAAATGGTTTTTTTTGTCAACTTTATCTATATAGCGCTTTTTAACAATAAAGATTGTGCCAAAGCAGCTTTACAGATTTAAATAATACAATAGGGAACACTCACTAAAACCAGACTTAACTAGTAGCTGTAAATTAAGAGTCAATATCATTCTGTAAATATTATTATCACTGATCATACTCTAGATGTGCTCTGTATGACAGAAACCTAGCTAAAACCTGATGATTATTTCATTTTATTTTAAATTTTACTATTACAAACATGAGTCCCGTCCAAAAGATAAAGGTGAAGGTGTTGAGTCAATTTATAAAAAAAAATATATTTACAGTATTTCTCTGTGTAATGTACCCCACTGAGGAGAGATGTATTTTGAACCCAGGTGCAGTTTATTTACAAAAGTGAACATACACATAAACTAAACTTAATTAGAATACAAACATTGACACACTAGCAAAACAACATACATGAACTAAACTAGACTGACTGGACAGGAACACTAACACTTAACATAAACACTGGCATGACCATAAACATAAACACTAAGAACTCATCGCAGTGGTACAGGGAACAACAAACCACCAAGACAGGAGGATACAAGGGGGTATATAAGCACAAGACAAAACAAGGAACACCTGTGAACAATTAGGACCAAAGTAACCAATAAAACAAGGACAGGGGGAAGCACATGACAGGAAGACATGCGGAACAAGGAAGTAAACAAAACACTGCCTAGGCTAGCTAAGCTAGCTAGCATAACCCCCCCCCGCTATCAATGGGCGGCTCCAGATGCCCAAACTCCAATCTAACCAACATCTTAAGGAGGTCGGAGGAACGGAGGTGGTTTGGGGGTGGGATGGCGGGCCAGGCCCACGAAGCCCGCAGAACCCCAATCCTTGGTTCACAGACAGGCTATGAAACCCTTTATGGCCTGGATGGCTTAGTCGCCATAACAGTACGTTCCGGTCCTGGTCCCAGCTCTGCCAGAGAGACACTACTTCTACCTCCCCCCCCCCACCCACCCCAAATTTAGGGGATGTTTTGGCAGGCAGGGTCTGAGCAGGGTTGGCAACCTGGCGTGATTAGTGGACCATGGTGGGACCGGTGGATCAGTGGACCATGGCGGGGCCGACGTGGCAGCCATAACAATACCCGCCTCTGGCGTGGCAGGCATTAACATAACCATCTCTGGGGTATCAGGCATAACAATAACAGTCTCTCGGCTATCAGGCATAACCATAACAGTCTTGGACCTGGCAGGCATAACAATATTAGTCTTTGGAACAGCAGACATAACAATAACGGTCTCTGGCACGGCAGGCATAACCGTAATAGTTCGGCGCATGGCAGGCATAAGAATATCAGTCTCTGGCACAGCAGGCATGACAGTATCCTCGTCGGACGTGGCAGGCTCGGTGTGAGCCTCCTCTGGCTGGGCATGAAGCTCTAGGTCTGGCTCCGGATCTGGCTCTTGGGCAGGCTTGGGAGAGCAGGCCGAGCAGTATGTGGCCCAGACACAGAGGATGGCTACCCCATTACAGGCAGTGCTGCAGATATATGCATATCCTCTTCGAGGGCCTAAGCTGAGGCCCTTGGGAGTACCACAGCCCTAGTTGTCCCCATCTGAGGATCTGCCAGACTGGACACCAGTCTTAGCGGTGGCGCGGCAGGCATCTTGGAGCTGGGCGACGGCGTCGTAGCCATCTGGAAGCTTGGCTGGGGCACGGCGGTCATCACAAAGCTTGGCTGGGGCACGGCGGCCATAGTGAAGCGTGGCTGGGGCGCGGCGGCCATCGTGAAGCTTGGCGGGGGGGGGGCATCGTGAAGCTTGGCTGGGGCGCGGCGGCCATCATGAAGCTCGGCTGGGGCGTGCGAAATGTGTTGAGTTGCAGGGTTCCTCGTCTGCTAAACCCACAGTAAATGGGGAAACACTTAACTGCAATGCAAAGTCTATATATTCTGCATCTGACTGCAGCCAGTCATTGAGTCCAAAGCGAAAAAAGGCTTTTAGGGTTATCTCATTTAATCCACTGAAGCCGCATAAGCCACAGAACTCCTTAACATAATCCTCTATGGAGGAACTGTCTTGACAAAGACAAAGAAGACACTTAACTGCTGGGTTCAATAGCCTGGTGGTTTGTTCTGTAAAGACTCAACTGAGGAGAGATGTATTTTGAACCCAGGTGCAGTTTATTTACAAAAGTGAACATACACATAAACTAAACTTAACTAGAATACATTAACACACTAGCAAAACAACAAACATGAACTAAACTAGACCGACTGAACAGGAACACTAACACTTAACAAACACTGGCATGACCATAAACATGAACACTAACATCAACAAGAACTCACCGCAGTGGTACAGGGAACAACAAACATTACATAGCATAGCTTAGCTAGCTAGCTTAGCTTAGCCTAGACCAAAACAAACAATGGACATGAAATCAACATAAAACAAGAAAAACAACAAAACAAAAACACGGAAACCTTACACTTAGAAAGTATAACTCATTTGAAGTATTTCTGATTGATCTTAATTCCTTATCTTATTCAACAGCTCATAAAAAAGAAGACAATGTAATAAAAAAAATGGACTCATTTCTAGCATTTTAGATACGTTTGCTCCTTCACATTACAGAAGTATAAAAAAATGCTAGAGCTGGTTACCTTTGTCTCTTTTAGAAGAAAACAAACTCTGGTATTTATATTCATTACAATGGCTAAATTAACGAAAAATAAAGCACTAACAGGCCTTGACACTATTAGAGAAAAAACTGCATTGATAAAAACCATGCAGCCACCAGCTATACTATCACATCTTATAGTGCGCTACAGATCCCCTGAGTAACAATACCACTCATTCTCCAATATAGGAAAGGAATATAATTCTGCATCTGAATCGTACTAATTCATCATTGTTATTAAGATATTTCCCAAAATCCTTGAAACTAGCTTTTATTAAGTGTTTGTCCCTAATAAGCAAGCCGGTGGTTAACCTGCCCCTAAGAGAAGAGAGAGAGAGAGAGAGAGAGAGAGAGAAAGAAGGAAAGAGAAAGATATGGATTATTAAGCATATTGTTGTGTAAGAGTTGTGTTAAGCGTTAGGGACATATTGTGTAGATTGGGGACTTCAGCTATGGCAGCCTAACTAAAAGGGATAGCAAGAAGGTAACACAGACATGAGGGATTTTTTAAATAAAGGCCGGCCCGCCACATCATCGTCAACAAACCTGAGTAAACATGTAAGAGTGGAGGAACAGCAGCATACTCTATTTCCTCATCAGTTCTGCTCCTTTCCCTAAGAAAATTACAGATTAAAGTCTTGGCTAAAAATATGCAAGATTGTATGGGAAGCCAGTGTAGACTGATTAAAACAGGGTTGATGATGTTATATTTTCTAGATCTTGTAAGTACTCTTGCTGCTGTATTCTGGACTAACTGAAATTTTATTATACACCTACTAGAACACCCAGACAGTAGAGCGTTGCAGTAGTCTAATCGAGAGGTAACAAAAGCATAAATAAGTTTTTCTGCATCCTGTAACGACATATTCAGATTTTGTTAATATTTCTAAAGTAAAAGAAAGCTATCCTGGTAAGGTTAGTTTCATGAGCCTTAAAGGAAAGACTAGAGTCTACAATCACACCAAGGTCTCTGACTGCGGTACAAACAGAGACAGAAAGACCATCTTATGAAATTACATAAGGTTTACTTCTAGCTGCATGTGGTCCTAGTAAGAGAACTTCTGTCTTATCAGAATTGAGTAGAAGAAAGTTATCAAGCATCCACTGTCTAATATTCTTTACACACTTCCCCACATTGTAAGATGGTTTCTCATTTGGCTTTGCTGAAACATACAGCTGTTTAGCAGCATATATAAAGAAAAAAAGCTAAGGGCCTAAGATAGATCGTTGTGGAACACTAAACTACATCAGAGAGAGCCAAAACCTCACTATTTAAATTAACAAACTGATAACAGTCAAAAAGAACCTAAGCCAGGAGACATTTTTTAGTCTGTCAAGGAGGATATTGTGATCAACTGTGCCAAACGCTGCACCAAGATCAAGTAACACTAGCAAGGAAAACCCAGCCATTTACAACAGTATGCATCGTAACACAGTTAAGAGTAAAAGCAAGTAGAGTTTGTAACTAAAAAGATAATACAAAAATAGAATGTACTGTCCTAATAAGTTGTGGATGAAAATAGAGCTGAATGGAGAAAGTAGTGGGAATGCTGGAGTGAGGTAGAGTATTGCCGAAGTAGCTAGAATGTGTTCAGGAATCCAGAAGCTGTTCCTTAGTCTAAGACCAGACAGTGTGGGTGAGTAATGATTGCAAACAGGGGAAGGTATACTCAGGGGAAGGTATGCGCTGATGCTGGGTAATAAAAAAGCCTGGGTCATCTGGGACAGTCCCTCCTCTCCCACAACCCTCTCCTGATTGCTGAGAACCCCGGCTTTGTGGATCAGGATTCATGGAACGTGGCAAGTAATGCTGAATCTAGGATCTCCGCAAAATGCTGGTGATGTTTTTTATACTTCCCAAAAGTAGATCAAGATGTCATCAAAATATACCAACACAAACTTGTGGAGGAACTCCTGGAGCACCTTGTGCATGAAGTCCTGGAATAGGGAGAGGGCACTGACCAGATATTTATAATGGCCTGGAGGGGTCATGAAGGCTGTCTTCCACTCAGCCCCCTCACTTATTTGGACGAGGTTGTAAGCATTGCTGAGGTCCAACTTGGTGAACACCGTGGCACCCCTAAGTTGCTCCAAGGATGCTGGTATGAAGGAAAGAGAGTATTGGAACTTTATTGTTATCTTTTACAGGGATCTGTAATCAATAAAAGGTACGAAGAAAAACCTTCCATAACCTTCCATTCAGGAATAGAGTGGGTATATCCTTCCACAGGGAACTGGTTCACCTGGATAGAGGCATATTATGTGGTACCATAGTCTGTGAGGAGGTAGCTGGGTCGCCCTTTTGGAACAGAATATATTATTGTAGGAGGCGTAACAGGGTGGTAGATCTACAAATTGTTTCTTAATTGTAATTTCAATGAAAGTGGAACAGCTGGGTAACACTGGAGACGTAAACAAACACTAAAAAAGTAGTTTAGGAAAGCTGGTGGATGTGTCAAGTGCTCCCTTGAGAGCATTCCTATTCTTAAAATAAGTCCTGGGTGCACATGCTGTAATTTTTAAAGGCCTGGTCTTCTGCAACAATAAACATAGTTTATTTAGAGTATAGCGTGCAACCAGACACAGTTGAGAGCAATATCATGTGGAGTCTGTAACTAATGAGAAAATTGAGAATACTGTTCTGATAAGTTGTAAATGAAAATAGAGCTAAATGGCGAAAGTAGTAGGAATGCTGGAGAGAAAAGGCTTGTTGCCAAAATAGCCAGAATGTCTTCATGTATCCAGAAGCTCTAGAAAGAGACTATTTCTCAGTCTAAGGCCAGACAGTGTGTGTGAGTGAGGAGTGTGCTTAAGTACAGATAAGTGGTGACTGCAAACAGGTGTGTCTAATAAGTACTTAGGGGAAGGTGTGTACTGATCCTGGGTGGTAAGTTTTCATTCAACTAATAAAAGGATCTCACCACTTGCAGCAAACGCCTGCTTAATTATCATGCAAATGAGCATGTGATAAAAAGTGATATAAAAAAAAAATCCACTCTGCTAGGCACACAACGTGAGGGTCAGTCTGAGGATGATGCATAAAAGGAAAGAAACTAGAAGATGCACTCTCCTCATCAAATCTGCAAGTCTTTCAGTTTAATTTAAAATGCTGAAGGCGGCATAGATAGAGGACCTAAATAACCAGCACGAGAGGGCAGATCTGACAGTATGGGAGAGCTTTTACAGCAACCAATTAATAAAGAAACAGGAAAAGCAATGGTCACAATAAAGCAATGGTCACATTGGCATGAAGTGCTTTACTTAAAATAAATCAAAGGAAATATAACTTTTCTATTGATTGCCACTGATTTATAGAAGCAATATGCACATTCCCATTCTATGTTTATAGGTCTGTTAGTTTAATGTGATACTGACCTTTACTGTGAATGTAAAAAAAATGAGAAATTTAGATCCATGCATTGTTGTAATTGTAGCCTAGCAGTTTTTTTATATTTAATTAGCACAAAAATACCATTTTGTTGTTCTGTTTTGTTGAGGTGTAAGAATGAAGGGGCAGTACATTGGTGTTCCACAAATTCCTTATAATATGAATGAACTGTTTATTATTAACTGTTTGTTAATAAAACAGTAATTTCTTTAAAGAATTAGAAATGTTACATGCAAGTTATAAAAAATGGCTGTAATTTCTAATAAATCAGTAATTCTAATAAATAATTTCTAAAAAAGTTGGCAAACTCAAGAAACCTCTGCAGATCCTTGACTGTTTTGGGTAAGGGCCAGTCGGTTACCACCTTTACTTTGGTTTCTTTGGATACTTTATATTATCTCAATGAAACTCTTTACGTGAGTAAATTAAGATGTCGTCGATATAAGCAATGACACAGACATTAAGAAGATCTCTGAAAATGTCATTGACAAAAGCTTGAAACACTGCTGGGGCATTAGCAAGACAATAAGGCATGACTAAGTACCCCGTAATGCCCCTGAGTGGTGATAAAAAGCAGTCTTTCACTGAGATGAAAAGTAATCCACAGATGACGAGATATGGGGATCAGAATCCATTTCTGCCGATGCCCAGTACTTTACCGGTTAGCAGTGAGAGAAGAAACGAACATTTCTTACTTTCTGAGGTAAATACGCTGGATTGATTCTGAAACAGAATTTGACATTGGTGAATGAAATCTCTGCAACATTCCGGTGTGCCGTCAAACTTATCCGGAAGAGAAAAGAGAAGCGACAGAGGCTGCGCGATGGGTTGTGGCAGCTGTTACTGCGTCTGAAACGCTTGTAGTCCTTAAGCATGTCACTCCACGGTGGCTTGGAGACGAGCCACACTCGCTAGATCCTGGGTAGGCAAAGTATTCTGTGAAGAATCTGGAGAAGGATCCATGTTGCAACGATTGGCTTCATTTAAGTAATCCAGTAATGTAGTCAAAATACAGGCAGAGGTCATTAAACAGTAATCCAAAATAAACTTGGCAAACAAACCAGAATCGCAGACAGTGAATCATAAATATAAACCGGGCAGAGATCAAAAAACAAAAGACTTGAGTAAACTTGGAATGCTTGGCATTTACCATAGCTAACAATATTTCGCAACGCGTGAGTGGCAGCGGCTAGTTTATGAAGCTTGCAAAACAGGAGGTACTACCGGAAGTGTGAGCGAAAGTCAGTACTCTGGTGACAGTGCCCTTTGGTGTGGGAGGGGGGAGTCATTAAACAAAGACTATAATTGAATTTTAGCATCAGAATTTTACTTAGTTTAACATTTGTTTCAGGCATAAATTTGTAAATCTTTTAGCTCAAAGACAGTACTGCTGACGGCTACTACTTGATGAACATTTACTGGACATCCTTGCTAAAGGTACTTTTGCTTGAGAGGGGGCGATTGCCAACATGGATATCACATACTGCTGCCCCAGAATATTTCTGTAGATGAAATATCTGCATAGCAGGCTCTGAATTGCAACTGACATTTCAAATCTTCAACACAGATTTCTATATAGAAATTAAAGGCAAGACAAGTGACGGGGCTTGTAAAATCAATCACAAAAAAGTCTTACAGTTGAGAAAATACATTCCAATGCTTTTGCATTCTTTAACAAATATAGTTGGCCAATTATGTTGTCTGTAACTTTTGGGCAACGGGGCGCCACTGTCAATATGTACCATAATATGTGGGATATTGAAATTGTGTTTTAATACGCAATAGTATTTTATTTTTGCTTCTATTTCACAATCATGTAAACTGTTAAAAGAGCAGCGATACTGATTTTACAAGACATTTGACGTTCCAGATCTGTTGCACACCTTCCCCGACACCTTGTTGCCAGTATTTACTATCTTCACGTGACAAATGAAATCTTTTACAGAAAATTTCAACCTGAATTTGCATGCTTCATAGAAAGAATTGTGAAAATCAGAATGGGATGTTTAGAATGGGATTTTTATTGATGATTGTAATTTCATTATTTTATAGATTATTTGTGCTTTCAAAATGTTTTAGGTTAATACAAACTCACCCAGGACTGTTTTTCCACATCCCTGATTCAAGCTGGCTTAGAGAGATTCTGAGAGCAACAAAACACACAACCTGAAGCAGCAGCCACACGTAAAAAAGCCAGCAACACATCCTAACAGCAGTGACAAACAGTCCTCCTCTGCCTAGCATTCTGTATGCCAATGTTCAGTCCCAAAAGAAAACGCTTCTTTTGAGAAATATCTTTCCTTCATCTTCACAGGTCATAGTTAGAGCAGTCCACAAACAGCAAGTGTGGGCAAAGGTTTCTTACCCTCAGCACTGGAGCCCCCCAGGGATGTGTTATAAGCCACCCGCTGTACTTAGTACACTTATGACTGTGGTACCACTTCCAAATCCCACCATTATTGTAAGGTTTGCTGTTTTGATGGGAACAATATTTAACAACAAAGAGTTAAAACCTGAAGATATGGTGCCCGGAAAACAATGTTCTTCTGAAAATCAGCAAGAGAAAGAAGATAATAATAGTGTTCACATCATGCAGGACCTCTTATAGTTCTGTCACATCAACACCACAGTTAAAAAGACCCTTTAAACTTCGCCCTCAGGTGCTACAGTCCTTTTACACATGCACTACTGAGAGCATTTTGATTAGAAGCATGACAGCCTGGTTGGGGAACAGCACCCAGCCGGATAGATGAGCTCACAGAGGGTGGTGAGATCAGCTAAGCGTGCCATTTGGGCTGAGATCCCTAAACTGCAGTCTGTCTAGAGTAAATGGTGCTAGACCAGAAGAATATTAAGGGATCTCCCAACAATCGACTCTTTCCAAATGGTCTTTTCTGTGGCAGCTAAAGACATTCCACCTACCTATGACAATACCACCTACCAATGACAGTGCACGTCAACACCTCCATTATTGCATCCTTACTTATCTCATCCATTACCGTTCTGTAAACAAAAGCAGCCGAAAACAAAAGCAGACTACAGAGTATCTTTCGCTTTCCTGAAAAGGTGATAGGATGCACCCTGCCACGTCTTTCAGACCTGTACAGTGGAGGCTGACATTTTTTTTTTCAAGAACCCCAAGGGTCACGAAACACAAAATCAATAATAATCATGTGATTGGGATGTGCCAGGAAGAAATGTTGGCAGAAGTAGGTAGGTAAGATTGCAGGTGACTAGATACCCCCTGGAGGGCAGCAGTATATAAACCGCATTTAACTACAAGAACTAGAAATATTTATGCTTTTATCTCAATTCTGTATACAGAAACAGGTAATAAGAGTCCTCTTTTCATACTTTTACAGTGTTCTGGACTAAAGCCTTCTTTTACCTTTAACTGGTTTAGTTGTTTTAATAAAAGCTATTAAGTGCAATTTTATCTGCTCATATTTATATTTACCTAAAAACATGGAGTTACATGAGCAGGAACAAGACAGTCATTGTGCAAAAATAGTAGCCTCATTACTGACTTTGACTGACTGTTTTATAAGAAAGAAGAAAACCTAGTAACATTTGGTGTTTCATTGCACTTACCTTATATAGTTTTTTATTAAGGATTTATTTATTTAATAAAAATCTAAGGGGCAGCGCGGTGGCTTAGTGGTTAGCACTGTTGCCTTATAGTAGATAGAATTTCTTTTGTTTGCATGTTCTCCCTGCGCTTGTGTGTGTTTACTCCGGGTTCTCCGGTTTTCGTCCACAGTCCAAAAACATGTCTGTTAGATTGATTAATAATTCTAAATTGCCCATATGAGTGTGAGCATGTGTGTGTGTGTGTCCCTGTAATGGACTGGCAACCAGTCCAGGGTGTCCTCCTCCTACCTTTTGCCCTTTCAGAGACGCTGGAATAGATTCCATCAGATTCCTGTGAACCCGAATTAGGGAATAAACGGGTATAGAAGATAAAAGAATGAAAATCTACCCAAGCCGTATATATATAATATTTAGAGCAAGTTAATTAAACACTGTAATATAAACAATCCTAGCGTGCTTTGGGGAGAATTTATTACATCACCCTACATTAAGTATGGCTCTCTATTATTAATAATTATTGGATATTATGAATAGCACTAAAATTATTGAAGGTAGACTGAACATCCAAAATTTAAATTTGTGTGCTATCAAAAGTGCTACCAATGATAACGTAGTAGATGATTAGTAATCAAACATAGGACTAATATTTAGAATATATTAATGCATGAATCCCAACACAAGTTATTGACAAAAGAACAAGTACACCAAATAAATAACAGACACAGGGTGCGTCAAAAAAACAAAAACCGGGTTTATTAAAACTCTATCCATCTGTAAGCAGAAGGCCTGGGCTGAGCATCAGGGTCAACGGGAGATGTTGGGGTGTAAATTAGAAGAATCCACACAGCATGAAGGAGCTGGATCAGAGTCTGAGTCAGGTTCCGAAGACAAAGGGTCCGGGATAGTGTGGAAGTAGGTAAGGAAGTGTGAAAGAGCCCTCCCAGCACCAGTAGTTCCAGGCGCATTAGAAGTGTTCATTGAGGGAGAAGTAGAAGTAGGAGGGGGTGAAGTTTGGGTAGATGCATCACACATGACCAAAAGATACCTTATTTGGGTATGTCAGTAAGGTTAAGCTGGAACTGATAAAGCACATATATGTTCCAGAAACCCAGCCAGTTCAAGGCTGAGGTGAGAGAGTTGATACCGCTGATAACGGTGCAATACATCATTAGCTGAAAAAAAACGCATGACACGACCTGCAAAGGAAGAGAGAGAGTAGAAAATTAGTACAAAAACAACCCAAGTACAAATGACAACTAGGATGAGCTGTTAAGTGCATGCATATTAACTCCAACATGTACACTAAGCTTTAAAAAAAAAAAAGACATTTAGGACAATATAACCTTAAAATAACAGAAGACTAAAATACTTAAGAGTACAATACTTACACATATTGTAGAATGACGGCAACAAATAGTGTTGAGTTCAGCAAAAAAAAACTACTGTAGCGATGAACCAGAGTTCGTTTTTTAGGGCTGACTCAGTTTGTTTGGACATATTGGGAAATTTTGGGGAACTCCAAATTGGAAAAACCCCTGCATATATTATTAATCTGGTTCTAATGGGAAATGGCGGAAGGAGGCTGGGAGGAGATAAGAAAATTTGGTTGTGTTTGGTAAAAATGCTGTCACTGTAAACCATTGGCTAAACTAAATTAGACAAAAACCTAAAAAAAAAAAAAAAAGGAAATAATGAAACAAAAAAAGGTTTTAGTCTGTTATAAATTAAACACAATTTTAATTTGGAAATTACCTCACAGTCTTCATGAAAAAAATTACCTCAAGATGCTGAATAAAATCATTCAGTAAGTTTGCCAATTTGGTTAGAAAACAAACTTTACCTGAAAATAAACTCACCTTTTGCAGAGCTTACCTTTTAGCTCCCTTTTTTCTCCTCAGTTTAAAAACTTACCTCAGAAATCTTAGCACAGTTAGCGGAAGTCTGTTGGTTCTTACTAACGACTACAAATTGTCTATGTTTTTGAATGACGCATCAGTGAGGAACTGTTTTTTTCTTTATTCTACTGCTTAATTAATAAAATTACAAAACGCCGGTGGAGACAATTATCCCGTGGCGATCGTTTAAAAGTCTAATTGAGCGGGAAAACGTTCCACTTGGCAACCGATCGTTGATGGTATATAAATTCAGGCGGTCACGAAAGCCACCGAAGGGGTCCTTGGGGTGCGGTATATGTGACGTGACAGTTTTGGTGTGGTAACAAAATCAGTCTTATGTACAAAACTGCTTCCCTGACCTCATCCGTTTTAGCATTATTATTGGCTGAAATGAAGCACGTGGTATGTCAAATCGTGATTCTGCAGTGAAGCAAGGCGGCATACGTATGCGCCTGATTAAAATTACATAAAACAAATACAACCATTCTACATTTATTATTAATGATATTAATATTAAAAATAATATTTATTTAAAAGATGTTTGACGTTTTAATTAATTAATTGAGTCAGGCGGCTGTTGTAGGTGTTCTATTTTTTAGTCAGGGGGTTCATAAGGGTCCTTTCAGTAGAGATGACGTCACATACGGCTGTGTTTGTTTGTGTAGCTTAACAAATGTACGTTACGCGTCTGTAAGCGCTTATAACAGGTTAATAACAGGTGTACCAAACTGGTGAGAGCAGTGAGGGGCAGTAATGGCGGTGGAGGGCAGCAGCAGCAGCACATGTCGGGTGTTTTGGCGTTTCAGACTCAGATCGCCTCAGTGATGGAGGTGTTTGCTAACGCCGCTGTGCTGGAGATCTGTAAAGTTGTGGAGGTGAGTTACACCGAGCTTCAGATGGAGATCCTGAAGAGTCAGAGTCAGAAGGAGAACGCGCTGCTCACACGCAGACTGAAGATGATCGAAATGCGGGAGTCGTTTTATAAAAAAAAGCCAGCAGACTGAAGGACTCAGCGGGCGGACAGGGTGAGTCAACATACAGGAGCTCGAGTGGCTCTTTTAAGTGAGTGGAATCATTTGTATCGAATCGCCAGCATGAAACGACTCTTTCGGCTCCTGTAACAATTCATCAATCCAAAAGATCCGAATCAAAAAAAAATAGTGTAAATAAAGTGTTTAATTATAGTGTCCAGATCAGTAAACCGCAGGAAAGAAACTATGTGGCCATTCCAGCTAGAATCAAAGGGGAACATACAGAGACCGGCTATGATGGATGGTTTAGAGACAGTGGTGAGACAGCTATGATGGACGGTTTAGAGACAGTGTCCATGTGGTTTTTAGACAGAAAGGAAGTGTATGTGTCCCTTAGAGTGGAATCAAAGGGGAACCACAAGACCGAATGATGGTAAAGAGTGTTTGAGACAGTGTGAGACAGCTGGATGAAGGTTTAGGAGACAGTGTGAGACCAGTATGAGATAACAGAGGTGGTGAACATTTGAGACAGTGACAGCAGATGGTTTAGAGACAGTGGTGAGACAGCTATGATGATTTTTAGACGTGGGTGAGGACAGCAGAGGATGGTTTACAGTGGTGAGACAGTGGTGTGAGGCTATGGTGTTTTTTTTTTTAGCAGACAGCAGCTGATGTGGGTTAGAGAACAGTGGTTTGAGATGCAGCTATATGGATAGAGACAGTGGGAGAAGCTAAATGTGTGAATTTGGAGACAGTGGGAGACGCTTGGTAGGTTTAGAGGGACAGTGGTGGACAGCTTGTGATGTAGGTTTAGAGACAGTGGTGAGAAGTATGATGGGGTTTAGAGACAGTGGTGAGACAGCTTGATGGATAGTTTAGAGACAGTGGTGAGACAGCTATGAGGTACGGTTTAGAGACAGTGGTGAGCTAGAGGGACAGTGGGGAGTGGTAGAGCTATGATGGACGGTTTAGGAGACAGACAGTGGTTTGGACGCTATGATGTATGGTTTGAGACAGTGGGTGAGGACGGTTTTAGCTAGACAGCTATGGTATGGGTTTAGAACAGTGGTTGAGACGAGACAGTGTGAGACTACGCTGTTGTTTAGAGACAGTGGTGAGTATGATTGTAGAGACAGTGGTGAGACAGCTATGATGGGATATGGTTTAGAGACAGTGGTGAGACAGCTTATGGGGGTTAGGACAGTATGAGACAGCTGATGTATGGTTTTTTAGAGACAGTGGTGAGACAGCTATGATGTATGATGGAGACAGCTGGTGAGACTGGTTGAGACAGCTTTAGAGACAGTGGTGAGACAGTGGTGAGACAGCAGCTATGATGGATGTTTAGAGAAGATGGTGAGACAGATTGAGAGGTTAGAGACAGTGGTGAGACAGCTATGATGTATGGTTAGAGACAGTGGTTTAGAGACAGTGGTGAGACAGCTTTAGAGGACAGTGGTGAGGACAGCTATGATGTATGGTTAGAGACAGTATGATGGACGTAGAGACAGTGGTGAGACAGCTATGATGTAGACAGCTGAGACCAGTGGTGAGATGACAGTATGGTGATGTATGGTTGAGACCGCTAGAGACAGTGGAGAGTGAGACAGCTTAGGATGTGTATGAGTTGGTAGAGACAGTGGTGAGACAGCTATGAGACAGCTATGATGTTGAGAGCTACAGTGGTGAGACAGCTAGAGACGGTTTAGTGGTGAGACAGCTATGATGGTATTAGAGACAGTGGTGAGACAGCTATGATGTATAGTTTAGAGACAGTGGTGAGACAGCTGAGACAGCTATGAGTATGTAGAGACAGTGGTTTTAGAGAGACAGTGGTGAGACAGCTATGATGTTGAGAGACAGTGGTTTAGAGGCAAGCTATGATGTATAGAGAGTGACAGTGGTGAGGGACAGCTATGATGGATGGTTTAGAGACAGTGGTGAGACAGCTATGATGGACGGTTTAGAGACAGTGGTGAGACAGCTATGATGGATGGTTTTAGAGACAGTGGTGAGACAGCTATGATATGGAGTTAGAGACAGTGCTAACAGAATCACTTTCTGGTTTTCCAATGTGATCTTTAATAATTGAATTAATTAACAGATTTGTGTAATATTAATAAAAGAATACACACATAAGTCAGTAAAACTCTTCTGATTGCTTTCTTTAGGGTTAGTCAGGAAGTGGACACTCATCTTCGAGACAAAGAAGTTAATTTCTGTGTAGTGTGAAAGTTAAAATCTCTAAATGCTAACAGAGGTGTTTGGATTGAGCTCCAGTCACTCATTTTTATTAGATTAGATTAAAATAGATAATCTAATCTAATAGAATACAGATAAATATACGAGGCGCAGTAACAGTGGAATAAACACCAGGCGGTGTTTTTTGCAGACTGAATGAGGTGTTGGGTGTAATACTGATCTTACCCAGGTGTGTAAACGCGGTCTGTATCAGTCAGGTTTCATTACGTTTACTATCCTGAAGGTCTGAACAGCTTCATACGACCACCACGACGGTCTGAACTCTTCTATTCTAACAGCTGAACTTTACGCCTGGTGTAGGTCTTGGGGCTGAGAAGAGGTGGGTTAAAGGCATGTTACTGTCTGTATGTGCATTCTTAAACCTCCCTCTGGTGGACAATTCAGGTGTTACAGCACCATCACATATTAATCCAGTAGTGTGTGTGTGTGTGTGTGTGTAGGTGGAACGGTGCGAATAAAAATTGGCACAGCACAGAGTGAACGGCGATTCACAGAGGAAACACCACCACATGATCCTGTAACACACATACCTGCTCAAGAGGTACACACACACATGCTCAGAAGTTAACACAATAACACACACACTTCTGTTTACTTCACAATAGTGTGAATCACATTACATTCACACTAAATATATTCACTCTTATTTTACTCTTATTCTTTGTGCGTGTGTGTGCGTGTGTGTGTGTGTGTGTGTGTGTGTGTGTGTGTGTGTGTGAATAGGAGTGTGTGATGGAGTGTGTGGAGCAGGACAGACAGTCAGATGTTCATACACTAAAGCAGGAGAAAACTGAAAGTGTTAGTAAAGCCCAAGACACGGAGACCAGAGAAACAAGTACAACACGCACACCAGTGTACACACACACACACACACACACACATAACATAATGTGGTGTTAATGACTGTGTTTTCTGTTTTGATTCAGTGGCCAATGAAAGTATTGTACAACACGATTCACTCCACCAACAGGAGGTTAGACACACACAGACACATACACACACTTCTGGATAGTGTTTATTGGATTTTGGAGTGTTACCCAAAATGCAGTGCAGGTTATATCATCGTTTATTATCCAGTCTGTTCATTCATTGGACACTCTTTTGCCGCCCATAGAGACGAGCTTGGCTCCGCCCACAAGCAGGTTGGACTGTATGTTAGTTTCGGTCAGCAGCGAATGAAACACACTGTTTAATCTGTTTCAGTCTGACGATGAAGACGACTTCCTGAAGAAAGAACAACGTCAGGAGGTAGAAGAGACATCAGCACACGCCGGTAATGATGAGGAAACTATCATAATTCACCTCCAGATAAACAACAACAATCCACTGGCAGTCATTTCACACACACACACACACACACACTATCATACACTCCTAGTTATTCAGTAAAAAAAACCAGAAAAAACTTAAAACACCTAGAAATAGAAAGAATCTCAACTCATTAATTGAGTTATTATTATTATTTAATAGGGGTGTGACGAGATCCCACAAGACGAGACCCGAGACTGGGTTCACGAGAACGAGACGAGACGAGATTTTTAAACTTTTTAAAAGAAATCAATGATAAAATCAAAAAGACAAATTTATTTTAAAATTAAACTTGTACTTGATGAAATTCAACTTCTATTTTAATGAATTATATGCGGTAATTAACTACATATAAACATGTTATTAATGTGTGTGGTGGCAGTTATAGCAGCTTCTGCTGGGACCTCACAACCGCCACAGCTGGAGTGACACACGTATGGCGTGTGCAGATGGTGTTAGCAGAGGTGTACTGTATTCTTTTCTTACCATGTTTGCATATTGTCTTTGTCTCTGTCTGTTATTCTTTCTTATTTTCACCAGGAAAACAAAATGTTGCCACACAAACAATGTAAATGTGGCAGGGGGGCATCTTTTATCTGTACATTCTCACCAGACCAGTCAGATCATGAGACCTGGTCACACCCCTATTAGTTATAATAATGAAATATTATATTGTTGTTATTATATTATTATTAGAATTAAATTGCGTCTCTGAAGTCTGTGAAAATCGTCTGTGTCTCTACAGTTACAACATTAATTCCTGTGTTATTGCTTGTCATCTCTTGGAGCTTTTCTCATACAGAAGAGCTCCGGGGGGAAAAAAACCCCTTTGACTCTGGGGTAATTGAGTTGTTTTACTTTTAGCAGCTGATAAAGACGAGCTGTTTGCTGTGGTCCATTCATTCATTCATTCATTCATTCAGTCATTCACGGGTTTCATTTAAAGAGGAATTAAACTCATGACCCGATCTCCCCGTCGCAGTGGGAACCTTACCGCAACACACTTTACAAATCACCCTTTCTCTGCTCTGTCACACTCACCTCTTAATAAGCAGTTCCTTTGGTTCCTTCTCCTTTTCTTCTCCATGTTGCTTTAAAAATGATAAGTCTCACAGTTGCTGCACATGATCATGTTATACTGTGCAAACGATACATACACCGTGCTAGCGCTTAGCATCAGCGCGGATGATGCTAAACTCATGACAACACAAGGAAAGTACTGCTGAAAAAAATTTCACTTTCTCTCTCTCTCACACACACACACACAATAGTGTGAACGTAGAGTTACATCTGCACTGGAGCTGTGATGTTAATCTATTTATAAAGGAATGGATTTTAGTTTGGTGCACATAATAAACATAATAAATTAACATTTGTAAAATCAGTAAAAGTGCAGCCAGAATTCGAAGGATAGTCATGTGCAAATATTTTTATTTTTATTAAAGGTAAAGTGTCTCACATACAGTATGTTCAATGATTAAAATAGTATTGAAGATGTTCATTATTAGTAAGTGATGTATTTCTGTAAGTGGTGTGTTTTCTGTTGCAGGGGTAGATTTTTGCTCTACAGTGTCTGCATTGCTTTGTCTTTGTTGAGCATTTTTAGCTTTCATTTTTTAGGAGCCTGTGCTAATGAAGACACTTCAAGTATCAACGTTGATGACGTCCCTGTTGCTGATGGATCATGGGAAAGCGGCGTTTTTGACTCTTCGCCACACAACATCCCATACTCTGAGGCGGACATGAGTGCAGAAACATCCATCAACGATTATTTCATGCACAGAGATGCCGTTTGTTCTTACAGCACCGAGGTCGGCTCTGGTAATAACTCCTCCTTTCCTGAAGATCACTTCCCGCACGCCGAGGAGCGTCTCGTCTCCCAGTCTCACACCAGCCTATTTAACCAGACCGGTTTATGGTGTGTAAATACTGCGGGAAGCACTTCCCCCACGCCAGCGCCCTCGTCCTGCACCAGCGTGTGCACACGGGCGAGAAACCCTATTACTGCGCCCTGTGTGGGAAACGTTTCAGTCAAGCCTCCAGTCTGAAGAAACACTACGGAATGCACAGAGGAGAGAAGCCCTTCAGCTGCCTGCACTGTGGAAAACTCTTCTCAGATCAGAGCAACCTGAAGAAGCACGTCAACGTTCACACGGGTGAGAAACCCTACGCCTGCGTGCAGTGCGGCAAAACCTTCAACCAGTCGTCCAACCTCAAGACACACATGAAGATCCACACACGAGAGAAACCCTTCAGCTGCGAGCATTGCGGACAGATCTTTGCCTACAAGAGCAGTCTGGTGAAACATCAGCAGAGGAATTGCCTTGCTATGCAAAACCCACTGGTGACTTCTCTGCCCCAGTTGCCACAGTTTTAGACCTGAAGCTTTATGTTCTAGGACATTTTTCCAGACACACATTTCCTTGAAGTGTAAAATAAATATCTGTGTTACAGACCTACAGACACCCTCTGTAACGACTGTTCCATTTTAAGCAACAAATACCGACAAACTTTCACTGAAACCATGTTTTCACCCCTAATAATCCCAACTGTGTGGATAGAAATGTAGATTTCTGTATTAAAATGATTATAGTAAGCACTGGAGTATTGTTGTGTTGATAGCCTACAAGACACACACGAGACAGCAAGTAGTGCTTCTGGTTTACAACTGAACAAAGTTTTTTCTTTTTATTTCAAATGAACCGAGAGTCAAATGTCTGCAACACTAAAATGTAAAATAAAAGCTACAGTATGTGCTGTGCCTTGTTACTGCTATTCTAATAATAATTATTATTATTAATAAAGTCTCCTCTTGTTTAAAAAGTCTTGTGTTAAAGTAAAAAGACAAAGTAATACTCAGAGGGATGAGACTGTAATACTGACTGTGTCCACAAGAGGCAGTGGCACATAATTTACAGGAAACTACTGGTGTGGGGGTGTGTGTGGTGGAACTTTGTCAACACAATATTTTCTTATTTTTATATTTTTGAATTCAGCATTCTGTTGTAATGTAAGCTCTTCTGGCGATATGGCGATATGGCGATATGGTCTATACGCTTTCAGTGAAAGACCGGAGTCAATAATCACGCAGGTCTTTTACTGCTGCACATGATGAGACGGAAAATCATCTATGATGCACGTGCTTCTAATTAAAGTCCTGTCCTCATCTCTGTCCTCTCCACTGAGGTATCGTATATAAGGGAAATAGTAGTGGGCCGAAAACAGAACTTTGTGGAACACTGAACTTTATTTTAATGAGCATGAAGAAATTGCTATTAACACCTACAAACCGATAACCATCTGTCAGATAAAAGCTGAGCCAGGAAAGGGCTGTGACCCTAACCCTGCCGTTTTCTAGCCTTTGGAGGAGAATGGTGTAAACAATAGTGTTAAATGCTGCAAGGTGATTAAGTAACACCAGCAGGGACACATGACCTGATCAGGGACCAGTAGCGGGTCGTTAAATATGTTAACCAGCGCTGTCTCTCTACTGTGATGACTAAATCCTGAAGGGTCCATGTTTAGTTCAATTCAGTGTTAATTATATAATTATTTAATATATCAATTCAGTGTTTACACTATGGGAAAAATTATGTTTGCAGCATATATAAATACATGTAAACAGTAATTTAGTACTAGAATAACCAGTATAAATGACTATCAGTTTTTACTTGGCAGGAGAGGCAGTGTTCAGGAGAGGCAGTGTTTAGGAGAGGCGGTGTTCAGTGTTCAGGAAAGGCAGTGTTTAGGAGAGGCAGTGTTTAGTGTTCAGGATAGGCAGTGTTCAGGAAAGGCAGGGTTTAGGAGAGGCTGTGTTCAGTGTTCAGGAAAGGCAGTGTTTAGGAGAGGCAGTGTTTAGTGTTCAGGATAGGCAGTGTTCAGGAAAGGCCCAGTGGTCAGGAAAAGGCAGGGTTTAGGAGAGGCAGTGTTCAGTGTTCAGGAAGAGGCAGTGTTCAGGAAAGGCAGTGTTTAGTGTTTAGGAGAGGCAGTGTTCAGTGTTCAGGAGAGGCGCTGTTCAGTGTTCAGGAAAGGCAGGGTTTAGGAGAGGCGGTGTTCAGGTTCAGAGGCGCTGTGTGTCAGGAGAGGCAGGGTTTAGGAGAGGGCGGTGTTCAGAGGTGGGAGGTGTTTAGTGTTTAGGAGAGGCAGTGTTTAGCAGAGGTGGTGTTCAGAAGAGGCGGTGTGTTTGGGAGAGGCGGTTTGGTGTTTAGGAGAGGCGGTGTTTAGTGTTCAGAAGAGGCAGTGTTCAGGAAAGGCAGTGTTTAGGAGAGGCAGTGTTCAGTGTTCAGGAGAGGCGCTGTTCAGTGTTCAGGAAAGGCAGGGTTTTAGTGTTTTAGGAGAGGCTCATTGTTTAGGAAAGGTGGTGTTCAGAAGAGGCGGTTGGTGTTTAGTGTTTAGGAGAGGCGGTGTTCAGTGTTCAGAAGAGGCAGTGTTCAGGAGAGGCGGTGTTTGGGAGAGGCGGTGTTTTGTGTTAGTGTTTAGGAGAGGCAGTGTTTAGCAGAGGTGGTGTTCAGAAGAGGCCGGTGTTTGGGAGAGGCGGTGTTTGGGGAGAGGCGGTGTTTAGTGTTTAGGAGAGGTGGTGTTCAGAAGAGGCGGTGTTGTTTGGAGAGGCGGTTGTTTTAGGAGAGGCGGGTGTTTAGGAGGAGGGCGGTGTTGTTCAGGAGAGGCGGTGTTTGGGAGAGGGGTGTTTAGGAGAGGCGGTGTTTGGAGAGGTGGTGTTCAGAAGAGGCGGTGTTTGGGAGAGCGGGTGTTTAGGTTTAGAGAGGGTGTTCAGAAGAGGCGGTGTTGGGAGAGGCGGTGTTTAGGCGAGGCGGTGTTTAGGTTTAGGAGAGGCAGTGTTTAGGAGAGGCGGGTGGTTCAGGAGAGGCGGTGTTTGGGAGAGGCGGTGGAGGGCGTGTTTGTGTTTAGAGGCGTGTTTCGGAGAGGCGGAGAGGCGGTGTTTGGGAGAGGCGGTGTTTTGGAGAGAGGCGGTGTTCGGGAGGCGGTGTTAGAGGGGTGTTTTAGGAGAGGCGGTTTAGGAGAGGCGGTGTAGGAGAGGCGGTGTTGGGAGAGAGAGGTTTAGTGTTAGGAGAGGCGGTTTTAGGAGAGGCGTTGTGGAGGCGTTTGGAGAGAGCGGTGTTTGGGAGAGGCGGGTGTTGAGGAGAGGCGGGTGTTTAGTGGTTTAGGAGAGGGTGTTTGTTTAGAGGGCAGTTTAGGAGAGGCGGTGTTTGGTAGAGGCGTGTTTAGTGTTTAGGAGAGGTGGTGTTCAGAAGAGGCGGTGTTTAGTGTTTAGTGTTCAGGATTGCTGGAGTTGGGCTGAGAGATGATTTGGAAGCTGAAAGAAGATGTTCTGATTTAATTATGTATATTTATAATGTAATTATGATGCGATTTTAATCGTTATTAACATTTAACATGGAGTATCAGGGCTTCTTTGTGACAGAAAAAAGTTGTATGGTCAGAAAGGTGTGTGATGTTCCGAATGGGAGAATAGATGTGTAGATGATTATGTTGTAGATGGGTGTAAGGTGTGATGATGTAATGGTGGAAATGGTTAGATATATAGAGATGTAGATGGTAATGGTGTAATGGTGTAAATGGTGTAGATGATGAAAATGGTGATAATGTGTGGTAATGTAGTGGTGTAATGGTGTAGATGATGTAGATGTGATGATGTAGATGGTTAGATGATGTAGAGATGGGTGTCGATGATGTAAATGGTGTATATGATGATGTAAATGGTGTATATGGTGTAGATGATGTAAATGGTGTAGATGAGTGTGTAGATGGTAGATGTGTGTAAATGTGTAGTGGTGTAGATGTAGATGGTGTAAATGGTGTAGAGTAGATGTAGATGGTGTGATGGTAAATGGTGTAGATGGTGTAGTGGTGTAAATGGTGTAGATGGTGTTATGTAATGTAGATGGTGTAAATGGTGTAATGGTGTATGTATGGTGTAAATAGATGATATGTAGATGGTGTATAATGGTGCAATGATGAATGTGAGGTGTAGGTGTAATGGTGTATAAATGTTAGATGCGTGTATGGTGTGCAAATGGTGTGTAATGGTGTATTGAGTGTAATATGGTAGAAAAAATGTATGATGTAGAGGTGGTATGATGTAAATGGTGTAGATCATGTAAATGGTGTAGATGTGTGTAGATGATGCTGTAGATGGTGTAGAATGGTGTATGCTGTATGGTGTAGATGATGTCGATGGTGTGATAGATGCGTGTATATGATGTAGATGGTGTAGATGATAGAGAGATGTAGATGGTGTATGATAGAGTGGATGGTTAGATGATAGATGTTGTAGAATGGGTATATGGTGGTTGTAATGGTGTAGATGGTGTATATGATGTAGATGGTGTAATGATGTAGATGGTTGTATAGTGTATATGTAGATGGTAGATGTGTATATGATGTAGATGATGTAGATGGTGTAGATGTGTAGATGGTGTGTGTATATGTGTAGATCTGTATATTATGTATGGGTAGATGATGTAGATGGTGTATATGAGTAGATGTGTAGATGATGGATGTGTAAATGGTGTAGTGGTGTAGAAATGTAGATGGGTAGATGGGATGGCTGTAGATGGTGTAAGATGTGAGATGTGTAGATAGGTGTATATTATGTAGATGGTTGTATATGGTGTAGATGGTGTATGATGATGTGAAGATGGTGTATGTCGATGGGGGAGATGGTGTAGATGGTGTATATGTGATGGTGTGGTGTCGATGATGTGTGGTGAAATGATGTAATGTGAGATGATGTATATGATGATGTAGATGTGTGTAGATGGGTGTAAATGTGAGATGGTGTATAGATGGTGTATGGTGTAGCGGGTTGATGTCGATGGTGTATTGATGTAGATGTAGAGATGATGTGATGGTGATATGATGTGATGGTGTAAATGGTGTAGATGGTGTATTGGTGGATGTGTATGGTGTAGATGGTATATAGATGATGGTTGTAGGTGGTGTATATGATAGATGTATGGATGGTGTAGATGATGTGGTGTATATGAGAGATGTATGTGTGATGATGGTTGTAGATGGTGTAGATGTAGATGGTGTAGATGATATAGATGGTGTAGATGTGTAGATGGTTATGAATGTGGATGGTGTAGATGATGATGTATGGTGTATGATGATGAGATGAGATGGTGTATATGATGTAGATGGTGTATATGATGTAGATGGTGTAGTGTAGTATGGTTGATAGTAGATGGTGTAATGGTGTAGATGATGTAGAGATGAGATGTGGATGTATGTAGATGCTATATGTAGTGGTATTGATGTGTGGTGTAGATGTCGAGTGGATATGATGTAGATTAGATGTAGATGTAGTGTGTGATGGATGGTGATATGGTGTAGGATGATGTAGCTGGTTGTATGATGATGTGCTGGTTGTATATGATGTAATGGTGTAGATGTGAGGATGCTGGTGTAGATGGTGTAGATGGTGATATGATGTAGATGATATAATGATGTAGATGGTAATATGTGTGAGATGGTGTAATGATATATTATATAGATGGTGTAGATGGGTATATGATGTAGATGGTGTAAAGGTTGTGGTTGTGAGATGAGAGATGGTTGTATATTAGTGTAGATGATGGTAGATGAGTGTATATGGGTAAATGGTGTGATGAGTGATGGTGTAATGATATAGATGGGTAGATGAGTAGATGGTAGAGATGTAGAGGTTTGTTATATGGGTAGATGGTGTGTATAGTATGATGTAGATGGTGTTAATGATGTAGATGGGTCATGGTGTAGATGATGTAGATGGTGTAGATGGGTAATGATTAGTGATGATGTAATGGTGTAGGTATGATGGTTAGATGTGTGGTGTAAGGGGTAGATGATGTAGATGGTGGGTGTAGATGGGAAATGGTTGTTAAAATGGTGTCGAGATGGGTATATGATGAGTGGGTTGATGGTGTAATGATGTAGATGGTGTATATGATGTATATGATAAATGGTGTAATGATGTAGTGGTGTATATGATGTAAATGGTTATAGTAGATGTGTATATATGTAATGGGTAAGATGTGTAAAAATGGGTAGATGATGTAGATGGTGTAATCATGTAGCTGGTGTAGTGGTGTAGATGAGTAATTGTGTAAATGGGTTGTAGATGAGTAGATGTAGATGTAGATGATGTAAATGGTGTATTGGTGAGATGATGTAGATGGTGTAAAATGGTGTAGGTGTGTAGGTGTTTGTGTAGAGGGTTAGTGATGTAAATATAGATGGATGTAGATGGTGTAAAGGTATAGATGGTGTATATAATGTAGATGGTGTGTAAAGGTGTAGGTGGCGGTAGATGGTTAGAGTGTATATGATGTGGATGGTGAGATGAGATAGATGGTGTATATGATTGTGGTATATATGATGTTGTTTGGTGTTGTTAATGTAGATGGTGTAAATGAGATGGTGTAAATGGTGTTTGTAATGGTGTAGATGATGTAGATGGTTGTATATGATGTAGATGGTGTGATAGGATGTGTAAATGGTGATGGAGTATGGTGATGATGTAGATGGTGTAATCATGGTGCTAGATGGTGTAGATGATGTCGATGAAATGGTGGTGTAGATGGTGTATAATGTAGAAATGGTTAGTATATGATGTAGATGGTGTAGATGGGTAGATGGTAGAATGATGTAGATGGTGTAGATGATGTATATGATGTATGATGTAGATGATGTGTAGATGGTGTTGTGATATAGATGTAGAGGTGTGTGTGTAGATGGTGTAGTGCTGATGTAGATGGTATAAATGGTGTAGATGGTGTAGATGATGTAGATGGTGTAGATGATGTAGATGATGTAGATGGTGTAGATGGTATATGATGTAGATGTGTAGTGAGGGTGAGGGTGTATATGATGTAGATGTTGTAGATGGTGTAGATGATGTAGATGGTGTAGATGATGTAGAGGTGTATATGATGTAGATGGTGTAGATGATATAGAGGGATAGTGTAGATGGTGGATGATGTAGCTGGTTGTATATGATTAGATGGTGTCGATGATTGAGATAGTGTATCTTGATGAGATGGTGTAGATGGTGTATGATGTAGATGGTGTAGATGGTGTAGATGGTGTAAATAGGGTATATGAAGATGAGTAGAGGGATGTAGATGGTGTAGATGGTAGTTATATAATGTGGTGTGGTTTAGGTGGGATGATGGAGGTGTAATATGTAGATGGTGTAAATGGTGTAGATGGTGTATATGATGTAGATGGTGTAAAGGGTGTAGAGGCTGTAGATGATGATCTGATGGATAGATTATGTGATGATAGTAGATGGTGTATATGTAGATGGTTGTAAATGGTGGGATGATGAGTAGAGGTTTTTGTAATGGTAGATGTGATATATGTAGATGGTGTAGATGATGTAGATGGTAGATGATGTTGATGGTTTAAAGTGTAGAGAGGTAGATGGTGTAATGGTGTAGATGTGTCGATGGTGTTATGGTGTAGATGGTGTAGTGATGTAGTGGTGTATGATGTAAATGGTGTAGATGGTGTAGATGGTGTATATGATGTAGAGGAGGAATGGTGTATATGTGTAGATGGGTAATGGTGGTGATGGGTGTGTAGATGGTGTAAATGGTGTGGATGGGTAGAGTGTTGTATATGATGTAGATGACTGTAGATGGTTGTAAATGTAGATGGTTGTAGATGGTGTAGATGTAGATGATGTAGATGGGTTATATGATGTAGATGGTTGTATATGATGTAGTGGTGTAGATGATGTGAGGTGTATAGATGTAGATGGTGTAGATGAGTAGATAGGGTATAGGATGTAGATGGTGTAGATGATATAGATGGTGGATATTAGATGGTGTGGTAGATGATGTCGATGGTGTAGATGGTGTAAATGTGAATGAGATGGGTATATGATGTAGATGGGTATAGATGTAGATGGTGTAGATGGGTGTGTAGATGATATAGATGGTGTATATGATGTAGATGGTTGTATATGGTGTAGAGATGTAGATGGTGATGATGGATGATGTAGATGATGTAGAATGGTGGCTATATCAGTAGATGGGTTGTAGATTGAGTAGATGGTGTAGATGCATGTAGATGGTGTAAATGGTTGAGATGATGTAGATGGTGTAAAATGGTGTAGAGG
>VCAZ01000314.1:147500-194866 GCA_005784505.1 Bagarius yarrelli | reverse complement strand
TTTTCCTTTTTTAGCTTCCACACTTGGTTTTCTTTTCTACCTTTGATCTCTCTTCTTCCAGACCACATCTTCATCTACAACCACTTCTATGCTGTTAGCTACCTCTCCACCACAATTTCAGTCACTATCTCTTTCAGATAGGCTTTGTCACATAAGATGTAATCTACCTGGTGTCCTTCCTCCTCTTATAAGTCCTGTATCCTCTCTCTTCTGGAAAAAAAGTATTTACCACAGCCTCTCCAGCCTCTTAGCAATGTCTACTATCATCTGTCCTTCACTGTTCCTTTCCAGACTCCAAACCTGCCCAACACCACCTCGTCACCTCTGTTCCCCTCACACATCATGTCCATTAAATCTGCGTCATCACTACTGCTCTGTCTAGGAATACTCATCTAACTCACCAGAATCTCTTTCTTTTTCTAACTCACAACCTACTCGTGGGCATAACCACTTACAACATTCACCATTAGCCCTTCAATTTCTAACTTCAGTCTCACACCCTATCTTTTCACCTCCAGAACATTCTTCACAAACCCTCTTTTAGGACTCTCAAACTCTACCACATTTCTTCCTATCCACACCATAATAAAACAACTGAATCCCAATCCAGTACTACAAGCCTTGCTACACTCACTGGTCTTCTGTACACAATATATCTACCTTCCTTCTCTCCATCATATCAACCAGGTCTCTACCTTCCCTGTCATGTCTCAACATTTAGCATCTCTATTCTCAGTCCGAACACTTTGCATTTCTCTTCTTCATCACCCGGCCTCAAGTAAGCCCCAATTTCCGCCGGCACCTTGTAGTTCAACAGCGCGGTGGTGCTGGGACTGACCGATCGGTATGAAATTTCAACGGATACTTTTGCATATTTAGATTTGGCAAAGTTTTACGTTGAAGCCCTTCCTGACCAACCTCTTTCTATCTATCCAGGCTTGGAACTGGCTTGTGACCCCTGTGCTAGATTGCTGGGACCTCTGTCATCTCCATAATGATATCACAGAGTGGGGATGTTAGATTACTTTGCCCTTGCTACTTTTCATTGAGAATGCCCACAGGTCTAACAGTGTTCAGGTCTGGAGACATACTTGGCCACTTTATCACCTTACCTTCATCTTCCTCAGCAAGGCATTGTAATCTGGCAGTGTGTTTGGGTTTCGTATCATGTTATGCCCAGTTTTTTTAAACATTCAGGAGTCTAAAGAAGATCTATCTACATACCAGAACAGCAGGTTTAACCGGAAACACAAAAAAGATCATCAGAGGCAGATAGAATCGCTATGCCTGTGAGGAGTCTGGACTGGCGATCAACATCGAAAAGACCAAAATCATGGGTCACAACACCGAAGCATCACCATCATCAGCATTAACAATGAGCGCTGGACTTTGAAGACAAATCACCTACTTGTGCTCTACAGTTACCAGCAATCTGTCACTGGATACGATTTCCAAACGCATCGCCAAAACTGCCACCGTCGTGGCAAGCTGCATGATGAGAGGTTTGGGGCAATACCACCTGACAGTAAATAACAAGCTCAAATTGTACCAGACTTGCATTTTATAATCCTTGATGTACTTCAGCAAATCATGAACCACCTGCTAGAAAGGAAAAATTGGAAGTAGTGGCTTAGTGGTTAAGGTGTGGGATGAAACAGAAATCGGGGTTCGATTTCCAGCACCACCAACCACCTGTGGGCCCCTGAGCAAGGCCTTAACCCCCAATTGCTCAGTTGTATAAATGGGCATGTACGCCACATGGAAGATGGAAGAACCCCTAGAGACCCTATATAGAGAGTTTGTATCAGAGCATGTTATGTTTCAAGGATGTTTGCAGAAAAGACATAAACCTGACATCGGCCCAAGAGTTGAGAAGATCTAGTAAGCGGCCGCAATTGCTGGTGCCAAACCCTGCATGAAGGAGTAAAGGAAGGTACCTAGAAAAAGAAAGGAAAGGAGACAACAAATTTAACAGTGGACAACCAACTGATTTTGTATGACGATTGCGGTCTTGTCATGCCAGATTGGATTACTTAGTCACACCAGACAATGCACCCTACCAATGACTTACAAACCAAGGCGCTACCATTGTCTCTTGAGATAGACGGATGCCAGAGAGAGAGAGAAACTTTCTGTTAAGGATGCTCCAAGGTGCTCAATAGGATTTCACGTCAATTCAAGTCAAGTCACCTTATTTATATAGCGCTTTAAAACAATTGAGATTGTTTTAAAGCAGCTTTACAGAACACATCAAATACACAATATTAAACACTCTGTATTTATTTACACATACACATTTTTGTAATTCAAATCCGTTAATGGATTGTTAGGCTGCAATAATCAGTTCAACCGGAACTGTCATAGTCAAATTTCAATCTACACTAACATACGTCTGATTCTTTGTTATTCCAAGCTACCGTCACCTCCATCACTTGGAGACAATAAGGGAGTTTCTCATGATATCTTGTCTTTAGAGGCAGTCTGGATAACACCACTTTGCTGCAACGTGGGTAACTTACTTGTTTATCTGGTCAGAGGAGAACTGACCACCCGACCTAATCCAGATTTTTCCAAGATTTTTTTTCTCCATTCTGTCACTGATGGAGTTTTGGTTCCTTGCTGCTGTCGCCTCTGGCTTGCTTGTTGGGGACTCTTAATTTATAGATATTGAGTGTTTTAGTAAGTGTTTAATATTGTGTATTTTGATGTGATGCTGTGAAGCTGCTTTGAAACAGTCCTGATTTTCAAAAGCGCTATAGAAATAAAGGTGACTTGACTTGACTTGACCTGGAGAGAAGCTGCCATCTTGCCACATTTTACTGTTAAAAGAAGCAATTATGCTTAGGTTTTCCTTTACTATTGGATGATCAAGAGTTTATTGTTTCTTATTTATGTCTTTTAAACAGAAAACTGACAAGCAAACATACAGAACCTGTTAACTGGTGAAAGTGGTGGCTTAGTGGTTAAGGTGTTGGACTGAAACCAGAAAGACTGGGGTTTGATTCCCAGAACCCACCAAGCCACTCCTGGACTCTGGGCAAGGCCCTAACCCACCAATTGGTCAATTGTATAAAAAGGATAAATTGCTCAATTGTATAAAAAGGATAAATGTAATTCACTCTGGATTCGGGTGTCTGCCAAATGCTGTAAATGTTAAAAAGCAAATCTATGTATTTACATTTTTAAGAAACAGATCTTTTTAAAAGTTTACAAGTTTTTTCCTGTGAATGTTTCCACAGTAGATGATGATGTAAAAAGCAAATGTAATACATTCTTTTTCATTATTTATAAATAAGTACATTCAGTAAATGAAAGCATATTTTGACTTGATTTAAAATCTGTCAATCAAGTCAACTTTATTTATATAGCGCTTTTCGAGATTGTTTCAAAGCAGCTTTACAGAATTCCATCCATTTAAAAGGTTATTGTAGCTTTTTTTTAAACAATAAAAATGACTATTTTAAATTATGTCAAGGACAATATTATTCACCTTAAATTCAGAATTGAATGCCCTTTAATTTTTTAAACATGATAATTGTGGTTAAAAATGGCCACATTATTTTTGCCTAATTTTTACATATAAGTTTATAAATGATCATGATAACTGATAATCTTGGATTTTAGTTGGTAAATTTGCCTCCTCTCTTTTATAAACTTTTATTTATGTAAGGTTCAGTTATTGTTATGTTTGTTTTATGTATCTTGTTTATATGAGTTAAGTTTATGGTTATGTTACATTCATTCTTTGTTTGAGTTCTTTGTTACTTCCTGTATTGTCAGTCATGTGATCCTGTTCTTCTGTTTCCTGTAATGTGATTCCCTGGTCCTTTGGTCTTGTTCTTATCGGTGTTTAGTCACATGATTGTGTTCAGCTGTGTCTGTTTAGGACTGTTTTCAGTGTGCATTATAGCTCTTGTGTTTGTCTTGTGGAAAATTGTTTGTTTCCACTGTGGTAAGTCTGAGTCTATTGGTATCTCTTTGTAAATAAACTGCACATTGGGTTTTCTCTCCATCCTGCCTCAGTGGAGTTTGTTACAATTTATTTATTTTTAAAAAAATTATTTTGTGGTTAAGATTTAAGCTGGCAACAGTTTTTAAAATAAATGATTTTGTTGGGGGTTTTTTTTGCAGCTTGCTTCCTGTGTAAAAGTAAGAGGCTGTTTAAGTGATCATCACTGCTAGAACTGTTGCCAATAAAATGGCTTCTCCTGAACCACCGTGTTCAGCAACATGTCCACACCAGAGGCATTTCTAAAATTATTTCTGGACTCTTTTCGTTAATAAAACCGTGATTTGGCAAGTCAACAATAAACTTGCAAAGAATCAGGAAATTAAAAATTTTTGTAGCAAACATACAATTAATCCAGTTGAGCAGCAACTACCATATTGGATGCCTTATCAACTAACTACAACTCAGACTTTGCCTAAAATGACATACTAAAGTCTGTACTACATTTAAGTACACACTTCCAGAACAATTAAGTTCTCAATAGTATGGTTAGGTTTGGTATAAAAAGTCGTAATATTACACTGCACTTTACATATTGCTGGGTAACATACAACGTCACAGGAGGAAATTAGTGATTTGATGTTACACACTTGTCATGTTTAGGTGGACATCGCTTCAAGCAAAAAGTGGCTATACATCTTATAATAAAAACCATGTCAGACATTGCCTATAGCACTTATTTTTGGTAGTTGGGTAGTCTTTTATTCGAGTGTCCTGTTTGGACTATGGCTCATTAATGCAAAACTTTTTTTTTAGGTTGTAAACTGAATATCCATACAAGGAAGGTCATAAAATGATCATAAAATTGTCAGCTTTTTGCCTGAAATGTGCTTGATTTCATTAATTAGTGCCTTTTTCAGTAATGTGAACGGAAACAAAGCACTAATTAAAATGTACCTCTCATTTAATTATCTGTCCAACTTTAAGGACACTCTGCAAGTTGGTTGGTGAGAAGCCAGACAACTGGGACGACTTGTCTATGTACTGTTTGGACTGATGACGGAAAAAAACAATTAACCACAAAGTTCTCAACCTTTTTAATGTTTGGTACAGAGGCCCGTTATCCTTGTGGGTAGAGGAGGACTATAAGGTTTGTTTTTAAATGTAGGAAATACATTTCTGCACTTTAAATAGCTGTTAATACTGAAATGTACCCACCTTACTCAGGCTGCTCAACAATATAAGAAAAATTATGAGGGCTTTAAAGCTCTTAATGAAAAAGTTTATTGCAGAGTAGCAGTAAGGGGAATGCTTGATTAAATAAATACGTTTTAACCTGGACTTAAACACTGAGACTGTGTTCTGATTCTCGAACATTTATAGGGAGGCTATTCCATAGCTGTGGGGCTCTGTAAGAAAAGGCTCTGCCCCCTGCTGTAGTTGTTATATGAGCGGTCGGTAGGTTTGACAGGCAGCCTGCATCCTTTGATCGAAGTGACAAAATATTTCTATTTTTAGCGATATTTCTGAGATGATGGAACGCAATCCTAGTAATATTGTCGACATGGGCCTCGAATGAGAGATTGGAGTCTAAAATCACACCCGATCTTTTACTGTTGCACTTGGTGAAACAGAAAGACTGTCTAGGGTTAAGGTGTGATCACGAAGCTTACTTTAGCTACCTGTGGTCCTAGAACCAGAACCTCCATCTTGGTCAGGGTTGAAGCAAGAGGAAATTGCATAACATCCAATCTCTTACTTCCTTCACACATTGCTCAATTTTATAAACTGGCCTTTCGCATCAGGCCTTGATGAGACATATAACTGTGTCATCAGCGTAACAGTGGAAACTTATATCATGCTTACGAATTATGTTTCCCAGAGGCAGCATATAAAGAGAGAAAAGAAGTGGGCCTAAAACCAAACCCTGTGGAACACCATACTTTACAAGGGAGCACGCAGAATAATCACCATTTAAATCTACAAACTGGTAACGATCGGTTAAATAAGACCTGAGCCAGGCAAGAGCCGTTCCTTTAATTTAATCTATTTTTCTAATCTGTGAAGAATATCGTGATCTATGGTGTCAAAGCCGCACTAAGGTCAAGTAATTTAAGCAACGAGACACAGCCTTGATCAGATACCAGTAAGAGGTCATTTGCTACTTTGACAGTGCCGTCTCTGTGCTGTGATGAGGGCTGAATCCTGATTGATAAAGTTCGTGAATGCTATTTCTTTTTAAATATGAACATAACTGCTGCGCTACTACATTCTCTAGGATTTTGTACATAAACAGAAGGTTAGATATCGGCTGTAGTTCGAACAGATCATTGTGGTCGAGGTCAGGTTTCTTAATTAAAGGTTAATAACTGCTAATTTAAAAGATTTGGGAACATACCCACTGCTGAGGAAGATTAACTATTTTTCAACAGGGGTTCTGATACTGCCGGTACTATCTGCTTAAGAAAATGTGTTGGTATAGGATCTAACACACAAGTTGACGATTTTTATGGAAGAGATGAGTGTGATTAGGTTGTTCTCTTCCCAGGAGTAAAATTTTCTAAGTTTCTGATCTGATGCGGTTAGTTGTTCATCAGAATCATTCGAAAGGTCTGGTTTTAAAGCGTGAATTTTCTTCCTAATGTTTGCAATTTTATTATCAAAAAAGTTCATGAAATCCTCACTGCTGCACGCAGTTATAGTGCAGCTTTCTGAGGTCGTCTTATTCCTAGTTAATTTTGCGACGGGTGTCAAATAGGATTATTCTAGGATTATTTTTATTATTTTCAATAAGGTTAGAAAGATATCGTGATCTTGTTACACTAAGAGCTTTTTTATAAGTAGGATTCCCTCTTTCCATGCTGCCAACAATTCTAGTTTGGCCGCCCATTTACGTTCTAGTTTACGGGCGCTCTGTTTTAAAGAGCGCGTGTGTTCATTATACCATGGAGCGAGTTTCTTATCTTTAATTATTTTAACTGGAGCCTACGTTATCTAATGTATAGCGGAATGTAGTCTGTTCAGATCGCGGAGATTCAATGACAAGTGACAAATCTGGGAAGATAACTAATAAAGCTCTGAGCAGAAGTTGATGTAAGTGTACGTTTTGAAAGCGGGTAGCGCGGCGCTACGTGTGCATTATTAGGATAACGCATTTTAAATGATAGAAGATGGTGATCAGAAATAATTTCACACTGAGGAATTGTTAGTATATTACTTATACTTATTCCAAAAGATAAATATTAATCTAATGTATTTGAGTGGGTCCTATTACACACTGGTTTTACTCCCAACTGAGTCGAATAGGGACATAAATGCTGTTCTCAGTGGGTCGTCTGTCTGAGTTTTCAAAATGAATATTAAAGTCTCCAGCAATTAACGCTTTATCAATGGAGACAACCAGGTTAGACAGGAAATCTGCAAATTCACTAAGAAATTCGGAGAACGGTCTTGGGGGTCTGTAAATAAGAACTAGAGAAATCGACTGACTCTGCTTATTTTTTGTCTCTGCAGATGTAAGGTTACTGTAGAGAGCTTCGAATGAATTAAAATTTTGTCCATGTTTTCTGTACGATAGTTAGATTATTATTATAAATAACTGCGACGCCTCCTCATCCTACCATTTGGGCGAGGCTGATGTATGTAGCTGAATGCTGGAGGACTAGCTTCATTTAATGCTACATACTCATTCGGTTTAGTTCATGTTTTGTTAAACACAAAATGTCAAAATCCAGATCTGAGATCATTCCATTAACCATAAGCGGTTTAGAAGTAAGAGATCTAATGTTTAACAATCCTAGCTTCAGATCAGACGTGCAGGCTGTGTGTTCAGTATCTCTGAATTATGAATATCTATATTAATAAATTACTGAAGCAAAACTTTTGGGGTTTTTCTGTATTTATATTGTTTAGCTTGGGGAACAGACACAGTCTCAATATCATAACCCTGAGTGCGGACTCTGTGCAGCTAGCAGATGGTCGGTTAGCCTGTTGGTCTTGCTGCTTGGCCTGGGCTCTGGGTAGTCAACGATTAACTAAGTCCTATTATAAGACTATGAGCTATGTTGCAAGAAAGGAGAGTGGCTCCTTTCCGAGTGGGATGGACACCGTCCCGTCCTAACACGCCAGCTTTGCCTCAAAAGTTTTCCAATTGTCCAATGTACCCACGCTGTTTTCGGAGCACTGGACGTCCAGCGGTTCAGTGACCATAACTGCTGCTGTAAGCTATGTCACCACGTCGCATTGGTATGGGGCCAGAGGATACTTCGCCATTGGACATCGCCTTCGCTAGTTTAAACATCTATATGAAGTGAGCCTTACTAGTTTCCGACTGTCAAAGGCGTATATCGTTTGCACCAGCATGAACCACTAACTTTGAAAACCTATGCTGGCCTACAGCCCTAAGAATTATCTGCTATGTCCGGTGCTCTGGCTCCTCGAAATACATCTAACTACTGCTGCTGACGCCCCTAGAGGCCTAGCTAATTTCACGTGCCTCACTATGGAATCTCCAATAACCAGAGTACCTTCAGGTTTCTCAATGGGTGCTTCACTGAGGAGGGCAAATCTATTGGGCATGTGAGGCGTAGTGGCGTGCTCCGGTGGGTTAGCTTTAGCTTTAGCCTTAGCCAAAGCCTTAGCCGTAGCTTTGGCTGTGCGAGTATGCCGCCGAGTCGTCACCCATTCGCCCCGCTGAGGGCTCTAATGGCGAAGTCGGGGGCTGGCATCCAGACTTGCCGCTATGGGAGAGCTAATGCTGGTGTCACCAACATTCCTCAGCACTCACTCGCACCCCTTGCCTCAGCACCAGCACTCACTCACTCCTCTGCTTTGTCACCAAAACACCAGCTCTTGCTTTCATCACATCGCTTCTACCCCTGCCTTAGCACCAGTGTCACCTCTTGATTCCACCCATCTCAGAATTTGATTCCACCATGGCCTTTGGGAACTGCACTGTTCGGTTCGCAAGACCCTGCAGAGGACAGTGAGAAACAGCTGAGAAGATCATCGGAGTCTCTCTTCCCCCTACAAACAGACATCTACACCACACGCTGCCCGCAAAGCTTACAGCATTGTGGAGGACCCCACACACCCCTCACACTCACTCTTCACACTCCTGCCCTCTGGGAAAAGATATTGCAGCATTTGACCCTCACAAAACGAATGTGTAACAGTTCTTTCCTCAAGCCATCAGGCTGCTCAACGCACTGTACTGAACTACCTCAACCCACACATACGCACGCACACTCGAACATTTTTTGTAAGCACAGTCACTTTACAATGCTATTGCACATTTCGTTCTACCTCATCTACATTATGGTTGGCGCTATTCTGTTATGTCCCGTCCTTTATGTATTTTTGCACTGTCCTGTACTGTTTGTATTTTTGCACTGTCCTGCACTGTCTGTTTCTGCACTGTTTGTGCACTGTCTGCACTGACATGCACTTTGTCTATTCTGTTTAGTGGCTCTTTGTTGTTTTTGTAAATTCTATGTTTTGGTGTAGCACCAGGGGGTCCTAGAGAAACGTTATTTCATCTCACTGTGTACTGCATCTGCTATATATGGTTGAAATGACAATAAAGCTCCTTAAACTTGAACTTAGTGAGAAAATACAATGCTGGCACTGACTAAGAACGCCTTGCATACTGACACATTTTTGATTACATCTGTGTGGAAATAAAAGCATTAATTCAATTCAATTCAATTTAATTCAATTTTATTATTACATTCAAGATTATTATTAACATTATTATTTTACAGCCCATTGTCATTAAATGTTTTTATTAAAGATTGGCATATGTTATTTTATTTATTTTTTTAGTGGTAGCCACTAGATCGATCACTACATCATTTTGGTGTGGTCAATGACAGCAATCACTGGTTTCTGGTTATAAGTATTTGATATTGTATGTATAGTTGCATGATTACAAATACTCAATATACTCTCAGACTGAATGTTTTAACGTAGATTGTTGATGTAAGCCACGTTAGCAATATATGCAGTTTTAGAGAAAGATAAAATTGTACCACAAAAACATGCATCAATATAACAAGATGGACAGGACTGTGAAATACATTGGTGGTAATTATGCAGCAATGTATTTCTCTTCATCTTTTAGGTCATGTATTCAGCCAAAAAAAATGTTTTACTGCGTGATCCACTTTGGCGAAACAAACTTTTTTAAGAAAAGAAATAACTAAAATTAATAAAACTAAGTGTAACATATAGCTGCAAACATTATGTCTATTACATGTATTTAAAATAAGCAACTTAATGCAATAATAACTATAAATAAGTATTAGAAGTAATGTCCTATGTTATTTTTATCAGTTTGCAAAGAAAATCTTGTGGCATGAACCAGTCACATTTCCTGCAGCAATGATCAACATAAAGGGATTAAAATGGGATTCTGGTAAATTTTCCGATTTCATTTTATGACCAATTTGTAAAATCTGGAAAGTAGTAGATGATAGGGTCGCAGTTTAGGCAAATCAGACAAAGGAGAAGTAGGAAGTAATCAAGTGCATGCAGTCTTTTAAAAAAAACAAGGAAAATTCACAATGGGATCCAAAACAGAGAGAACGCAACAGCTTAGCACCAATAACATGTTAAATGTGTAACATGCTAAACAGACACACATACAAAAAAACAATAAACAATAGAACTGTTGCTATGATATATATACATAAAAGTTAATAAATTAAACAAGAAACAGAGAAACTAAAACAAAGCAAAGGAAATGTACACCCATTTTCAATTTAATTCGGTTCTAAAAACTTTATTGTCTATCCCAAATGGGTTATAAAATTGTCTTTAGACAAAAGGCTCAAAACACAAACAATACAAATAATCATCACAACAACATTACATACATCACTTTACATCACATCACAATACAAAACTACTTTTTCTGTCCCCAATAAGCCTCTTACAGTCTATAATGTCCTTGTTAGTGCACCCGCCTTCCAGGTTTGGATGACGAAGAGATCAAAGGTAGAGAAGAAAACAAGGTGGTGGAAGCTAAAAAAGGAGAATAATGTGAGAAATTTAGACAGCAGTTGAAACAGGCTCTGGGCGGGTCGGTTGGTGTTTTTTAGATGAATAGCAAAACTACAGCAAAAGTGATCAGGGAGACAGGAAGAAAAGTGCTAGGTGTGTCATATGTAGGGAGGAAAGAAGATAAAGAGACTTGATGGTGGAATGTTCAGGATAGTATACAGAAGAAGAGGTTAGCCAAAAGAAGCGGGACATGGAAAGGTCTAAGGAAAGTAGATTTACAGATTTGTGCTGTAAATCCTTAGTAGGATTCACAGCACAGAGTGAAGAAGGAAGTGGTTGAGGCTAAGCAGAAGGCATATGGTTGTTACACTCGGTTAGACACTAGAGAAAGAGAGAAGGACTCTTTTACAGGTTAGCAAGGCAGAGGGACAGAGATGGGTAGGAGTAGGCATAAAGTTGATAATTCATACAATAAAGGTATAAAAAAAAAAGAAGGTGGAAGCTAGGTTAAAAGGGGGTAGCAGATATTTGTGAGCAGCAGTATGACTTTATGCCCAAAAAAGCACTACAGATGCAATCTTTGCTCTGAGAATGCTGATGGAGAAGTATAGAGATGGTCGTATAGAGCTGCATTGTATTTTTGTAGACCTAAAGAAAGCATATGAAAGGATACCAAGAGAGGAGCTGTGGTATTGTATGAGAAAGTTAGGAATAGCAGAGTATGTCAGGGTGGTGCTGGATATGTATGAAAGGAGCAGGAACAGTGGTGAGGTGTGCAGTAGGTCAGACAGAAAACTTGAAAATGCAGGTGGGACTGCATCAGGGATCATCGCTGAGCGATGACACAATGTTGCAGATGACATTGTGATCTGTAGTGAGAGCAGGGAGCAGGTTAAGGAAAACCTGGAGAGGTGAATGTTTGCTCTGGAGAGAAGAGGAATGAAAGTCGAAGCGAAACAGAGTACATGTGTTTGAATGAAGGAGAGGGACGTGGAACAGTGAGATTACAGGGTTAAGAGGTAATGAAGGTTACAGGAATTTAAGTACTTGGGGGTCAACAGTCCAATGCAATGGAGAGTGTGTAAAAAGGAGTAAAGGTAAAGAAGCAGGTTACAGGCAGAGTTGGAATAGGTGAAATGTGTCACAAGTTATGTGTGAAAGGAGAATATAGTAGCTAAATTCAAGGGGAAGGTGTATAAGACCAGCTGGGATGTATGGAAATAGGAGAGCTGAAGATGTTGAGGTTTTATTTGGGAGTGACGGGGGTTGGACAGGATTAGGAACGAGTTTATCACGGGGACGGCTTATGTTAGATGGGGAGAAAATCAGAAAAGTCAGATTGAGGAGGTATATTGATGCAATAAACGAGGACATGAAATTAGTGGGTGTGAGTGAAGAGTATGTAAAGAATAGGGTTAGGTGGAGAAAAATAATTTGCTGTGGGCAACCCCTAAAAGGAAACAGCTGAAAGGGGAAGATTATTTCTAAAACAGGTTAAATTACTTCTGGAATTATTGGTTTGAAGAAACTAGTTGGCAAACGGTTCTAGAACACAAGTTGATTATTTTAAATAGGAGTAAAACTTTGTAATTGATTACCTGGTATAATAATAGTGCTATCTACAGAGTTTTTATAAAATAATTTGAATTTATATTAGTAGTCTGGATTTTTTGCCTGATATTTTAAATTCTATCATTGAAAAAGTTCATAAAATTATTACAACCTATTGATGGTGTGCATGGCAATGTTGATCTTGGTACTTGAATAAAACTCTAGGATTATGTTTGTTTATTTTTATGAGGTTGAAAGAAATATGCTGTTCTAGCAGCACTAAGAGCTTTTTTTTATTATTTAGAAGATTCTCCTTCCTATAGAACAACTGACAATTTGGTTTGATGCCAGTTTCATTCGAATTTTCAAATGGTCTATTTTAAGGTGTGCGTATAATTGTTATACCGTGGTCCTAATTCCCTGATAATTTTGGTTTTAAGAGGGGGGGAGTATACACTCATCTAGAGTGTAACAGAAAGTTGAATTAAGATATTCGGAAGCCCAATCAAACTCTGCGTGGGTCGAACGTTGAACAAATTAATGTTGATAACGCCAAAGGAATATTAATAAAGCTTGCTGCAGTAGTTGATCTGAATGTACATTTAAAACGGTAACATGGAGAAGTACTTACAATATTAGATTTTATAGGAGATAAGGTAATGATCTGGAATTATAACTATATTTTTTATATTTTTAATATAAATCTAGAGTGTGTCCACCACTATATCACTGATTAATTCCTACAGAATCTAGAATGGTGTAACGAACCTGACGGAAGTAGGATCCATAATGCAGGTAATAGCTTTATTATATGACAGCACAGTAAGAAACAAAAAACATAACACAGACGAAGCTAGAGACATAAACAGACAAAAACCAAACCGTGGGACCCAAATCCAAAACATACACTGAACTTTCCCGAACAGAGATCTAGACCAAGGAAACCGACAGAGTATATGCTCTGTAGTTTGCATCGCAAAACCAATACTTCGCAATGAGTATACAAACTGGTTAGCTATAAAGCTAGCCAGACAGGAAGTCCTAGCGAGAGCGCACCGAACAGACTAATAATTGGGTGACAGGGCCCCCCCGAAAGGTGCCACTCCAGAGATGGGCGTCAGCGGTGTGGGACTTTGACACACAGATTTAAACTTCTGTGGATTACTTTCTGACGCAGCTTCGGGAAGTGTTTAAATATCCAGCAGGGGGGCTAGATATTTCATCTCAATTTATCCGGTTGCGTCAAGGTGAGCAATCTGCTGCGGATTACGCTATCCAGTTCCGCACGCTGGCAGCTCAGAGCGGATGCAATGACGTCCCATTAAAAGCTATGTTCAGAGACGGATTAAATATTGTCTCCGCGCTGAACTCGACTGCCGTGATGATACAGGCACATTCTCCGAATATGTGGCGAGGGCAGTCTGTTTGGACAATTTATTGCGCAACAGTCTGCAAACAGAGCAAGATTATGCTGCGCGCTTTTAATATCCCGCAATGCGCACGTCACTTGACAACCCGAGCCAATGCAGTTGGGATATACTAAGCTGACACCACAAGAGTGTCAACGTCGGCTTCAAGAGAAGTTGTGTCTCTACTGCAGGGGTCCAAAGCACTTCAGTTTAGCCTGCCCCAAGAAAAATAAACCACATTCTTCCAAGGTAAGTCATCCAATCTGCTCTTTCTCCTCCCTGTTATGTCTAACTGTGCCTGTACACCTGAGTTTTAATTTAGAGTTTATTCCTTCCCAGCATTAATTGACTCCGGGGCTGCGCTCAAACTTGATTGGTGATCGCTCCTCTGAAAATCCCTACTGTCCCTGCTCTCCTCCTCTCCACATTTCTGCTATCGACAGTCAAGCTATTGGCTCAGAAATCACACACACAGCACGATCGGCATTACTCTACAGGTGGGGCCACTCCATGTGGAGAGAATTTCACTGCACGTCATTTCAGCTCCTAAAAAACCATATTATCCTGAGGTTTCCATGGTTTTACAGGCACACCAACCCCACCATATCCTAGACAGATAAAGAAATACTCAGCTGGTCGGCCACTGTAAAGAATACTGCCTCTTCTCTGAGCTTTCTTTACAATGCAGCACAGTCCAGGTCGCCCGCACTAGTGAGAAGGACTGTGCTAATGTGCCTCGAGAATATCATGGACATGCTGGAAGTTTTTAGTAAAAAAACTAAAGCTTCAGAGCTCCCTCCTCATCGGCCAGGAGTCTGCGCGATTGAACTTGTCAGTAACGCCCTTTCTCCTCGGAGCCGAGTCTATCCTTTATCTCAGCCCAAGCCATGGAGAAGTACATAGACGAAGCTCTAGCCAATGGTTTCATTCATCCCTCCATGTCTCCTGAGGCGTCAGGGTTCTTCTTTTGTGAAGAAAATGATGGCAGTCTACGTCCATGTATACGGGAGGGCGATAAGTAGAAGACTGCTTTTATCTCCACGAGAGGACATTATGAATACCTTGTAATGCCTTATGGTTTTTTTAACACCCCAGCTGTTTTCCAGGTTTTTGTAAATGATATATTTCAAGACCTCCTTAATGTATGTGTGATTGTGTATATTGACGATATCCTAATCTATTCACGATCACTTTGGGAGCATGTGGAACAAGTGCGCACTGTACTACGACGATTGCTGGAATGTAAATTGTTCGTCAAAGCCAAAAAGTATGAGTTCCACCAGAGCCAAGTTAAGTTTCTGGGATACTATATAAGTGCTCAGGGGTTCGCTATGGACAAAAGTAAAGTTGAGGCAGTTACTGAGTGGCCTCAGCCTAGAACAGTTAAAGAACTTCAGAGGTTTTTGGGGTTTGCAAATTTTTATTGGCGTTTTATCAGAAACTACAGCCAGACCTCCACGCCCCTGACGTCTCTACTCAAGGGTAAACCCTCCATTGAACTAAGACTGCTGCCAAAGCCTTCGCCTTGATGAAAGATGAATTCACATCTGCTCCCATACTAAAACACCCCGACCCAACATTACCTTTCGTCGTCGAAGTGGATGCTTTGGATTGTGGGGTAGGAACTATTCTTTCTCAACGGCGAGGTACACCCCTAAACTTCACCCCTGTGATTTCTATTTACGTAAGGTTACTCCCGCAGAGCGCAACTACGATGTTGGTAATAAAGGACTTCTTGCTATCAAAGAAGCGCTAACAGAGTGAAGGCATTGGTTGGAGGGGAGTGTTTATCCCTTTCAGGTCATCACAGACGATAAAAACGTAGAATATTTGAAATCAGCGAAACGTCTGAATTCCCGGCAAGCCCGTTGGGCGCTATTGTTCACCAGGTTCCAGTTTACCGTGACGTATCGGCCCGGAACCAAAAATACCAAGGCAGATGCTTTGCCTAGGAGACATGACCCCCCCGAGCAATCTATCAACACAGAACCTATCTTGAACCCAAACCTGGTCTTGGTCCCATTCAGTGGGACATCGATGATGAGATTACTGCAGAACATCGCAACTCACTCATCCACTGGCCTAACACCCTTTCAGTGTGTCCTAGGTTACCAGCCTCCCATGTTCCCGTGGTCAGGAGAGCCGTTGATGATGCCAGGTGTAGAAGATTGGATGCAGCGTAGTGCACAAGTTTGGGAAAGTGCCCATGTTAGGTTACAATAGGCTGTAAGATCTCAAAAGTATCAAGCAGATCGTCAACGACGCCCTCATCCCTGATCCAACCTGGTCAGCTGGTATGGCTATCTACTAGAGATCTGCGGCTCCGGCTACCATTTAGGAAACTAAGCCCAAGGTATGTGGGGCCCTTCAAAATCTTAAAGCAAATTAACGCAGTGTCACATATAGGTTGGAACTCCTGCCTTCTTATCATATCTCTCCCTCCTTCTATGTCTTAGTGGTGGGCAGTCAGAACCATCAAAGCAAAACTGTTACAGCCAAGTTCGATTATAAAAACACGTCTGTAGCGACCTGCCCACATTAATACAGTTGAATTAGAATTTTTTACGCACACAATGGCTGACGAAGAAGAAGAAATTAACTTGGTGTTAGCTTGCTAGCTTGTCTCAGCCTAAGAAAAAGAGTTTATTGGCCACTTCCAGACCAGTTCCAACTTAAAGACTTTTAATGTATGATTTATTTAATTATTTTTTTGTTTTTGTTATTGTCATGTTACAAGATAAATACTGATAAAGAACTGCTCCAGATGATGTACGTGGCACAGTTGCGGTTTTATTGTAGAGCTTTGTAGTTGTCTTAACAGGGTTTCTTGATTTCAAAGAAATGGTCTTCATTCTTAATACATAAATTGTCTCTCTCTCTCTCTGTACACACTGCGTTATATTGCGTTTATGTAGAGTATTGATTGTTTTTATAATTATAATCTGATAGTGGTGGTATTAAGGGGTGTATCAAAAGCGTAAGGCGCCAAATGCACGACCCACCACTGCTGTGACCTATTACCTTTTTAAATATATATATATATATATATATATATATATATATATATATATATATATATATATATATATATATATATTATATATATATATATATATATATATATATATATATATATATATTTAGATATAATATATATATATATATATATATATAGAGATAGAGAGAGAGAGAGAGAGAGAGAGAGAGAGAGGGTTTAAGAGAGATGTATACATGTGACCACATCTGTTTCAGCTACAGTCAAGAGTTTATTAAAATTTATTTTGAAAGGGCCTGGCCAAATCTAAAAACTCTTAGGTGTGGTCTTTCAGCGACTGTTGTGTTCCCTTGAAATGATCCATAGCAAACTTGGTGAGACGAGAGAGTAAATAAATTCTGCTGCATCGACTAGGTGGTCTTGCTTTTTGTCACTAGTCAGAAGATTGGGATAGATGCAAATGCAGTATTTTATAAACAAAAGTAAAAAAAACCCTACAAATAAAAAATAACCTCAAAAACAAAAACAGGAACTAAGCGAAGGAAAGTAATAAAACAAGAAACTAGAAACACATAATCTGAAACATGAACATAGACCATGTTGGGTCAACAAGCAACAAAGCAAGATCAAGACAAACTGAAACACAGCTAATCAGGGAAAACAATCAACTAAACTAGAAACACCTGAACACAATAAAAAACATAGAAAGAGAAAGTGTTGTTGTTGCCCTCCGGTGGCTTGGCAGGGTAATGCAACCAGCATGACTGACCAAGGCCTGACAATATTAAATCACAACCGAAAGAAAGTTTTCGGTTCTGATCTGTTACAGTAAAAAAATATGATCAAAGAAACAAACCTAAAGTCTTTAAAAGGAATCTAATGAAGACCTTCTTTAAATAATTTCTTGATCTAAAATAGTTAAAATCATTTTTAGAATATTAGAACGCTTAAACATTAGAAAATTCTATTCTTTAAATTAAAATGTATCTGATAACTAATTGTTTAGGTCCCTGTTTAGAAGAACAAATGTGTGAGTGAATGATGAACATGGACATAAAACCACGTGTAATCAGTTCATGAGGTGTGAAAAACAAAGGAAAATCATCCTGATACAATTTCGATACAATTTCAATACAATTTAAATGCACTAAATATGTTTTTTTAAATAGACTATAACACAGGAAGTGCTGTTATATCAAATAAAATATCCCACAGACATTTTGTTTTCTGCATAGTTCTTTATTTCTTTTATATGTAGCGTAATAAAAAGAAGTGGTAGTGCAGTGGTTAAGTTGTTGGACTGCAAAATAAAAGATCAGGGCTCGATTCCCAGCACAACCAATTGCTACTGCTGGGCAAGACCATTAACCCCTAATTTCCCAGCTATATAAAAGAGATAAATGTAAGCTGCTCTGGATAAGGGCGTCTGCCAAATGCCATAAATGTAATAAAGATGAAATAATCAGTATACTATTGTGAGTTTTCGTAGCAACTATTCTTTACTGGTGTCAAGCAATTTATGTGAGAGATGGATAAAAATGTGTTTGACAGTAGATTTATCTGACTTTCTCAATAAACATGATCACTTAATAATCTCTCATCACATGATCATACTTTCTGGTGGATCTCTTATAACACTTTGCAGTTCTGTCCTGTACCTTATTTATTAGTATTGACACCACAGCAGTAAATAAGACGTGTAGCATATTTTGTTTGGCTATAAGCAAAATTTTATGTAAAAATTAGTTTTTTTCTGTCTCGCAGGTAATTACGACAGAAATTTTTAGTATTTGCAAAGATTAGCTCAAGCTGTAATATTAAACGTTTGTCCTCTTCTGAAGAAAAATGTTCTCCTAAAATACAAGTATATAATATCAGTACCACAGTCATAACCCATATCTTATAATTCATATCATTTATTCTTATTAGATTTTAATATCGTCTATGGATGCTTTGCCTATATCTAAAGGACAGCTTATGTATAGATATACATATAGTTCATTAGGCTCTATAAGAGGATGCACACAAAACATTTTTCCAATTGTTTAAGTTCATACCAAAAATGTACTGAATAATCATCTCAAGTGTTTTTGGATACATACTGTTCGATTTATGAAGCTGATAACAGCTAAGGAAAATGAATCCTATTCATATAATTGACACAATACTCTGATTATGTCCATGTTAGAGCATCACAATTTACCAGACATTCAGACAAAACGCCAGAAAATTATGTGCATATATTACATGTCAAATAATTGTACCTCTGTCCCGATATTTACTTTATTTATTTACAATGCTTTACCAAAGCTCTTTTAAACTGTTACAGTAATAATAGCCTTTCCTCTGCTCTGAAGGCCATATCCATGCATATCTGCTGCCTGAATCTCCAAGGTGTATTCTGAGTATTTCTGAAAAAAATAATAATTAAAAATAAAATCTCATCCCGACAACATAAAAAACCTTTTAACTTCTCTTACCTCTTTGTCAAGTCTGTCAGTTTTAACTTGAATCACTTCACTAATAGGGTTGATCTCAAACATATCCTGTTGTGGCAATGCAGGGTCCTGACTAATGATGGAATATCTGATAATTGCGTTTTCAGTCTTAGGATCATCTGCATCACTCGCTGAGATGGTCATGGACCCAAATCCTTTAGCAAGAGGGCGATAAAGATAATGTGAAACATTGCTGTAATAATTTTGTAAGATATTAGCTCGATTAGCTCAAATCTCTTTAAAAAAAGTATTGATATGACTACCTATTTTTGATTTCTCCGGTACACTGCCCAGAAATGGATCTTGGATAAAGACAGGTTTATTGTCATTCTGGTCAATCACGCAGATTGTAATTTCAGTAGGTTGCTCCTTTATACCATCCACAACTGTTTGGGCTTGGAACTAGTTGGAACACAAATTACTAGACCATATAAGTGTAACGATTACAGGGAGCGATATCACAGTAGGCCACCAGATGGCACCCTGAACATCTGTGTATTTAGTGCTTTCTGTTCTAGTTCAAGTTCTACCCCAATCATGACAATAAGTTAAGGCAAATGTTTCATGTGTACAGAGGTTCGAAATTTCAAAATACAAATCTTATCTTAGACACAGTACATCGCTTTGACATTTTTTTTACATTGACAAAGTAGTAAAAAAAATATTTTTTAATAAATTATGTAAAAGACTAAAAACACAGTCCTGTTAGGGATGCTATGCGAAAACAGAAACAAAGTTGTGTGGCACAAGGTGTTTAGCACGATTTAACAATAAATATTGGTGACACATTAAATAAAGTATAAAATTACAAAAATAAAATTGTAAACTTTGATGTGAATGTTGTTGCTGAAGTGATGTTTCGTACAAGCATGTGACCCACACCAATTAAGTTAAGTTAGTAATTACTTTTGGATAACTGTATTAAAGGCTTCCAAAAGACTGTTGTATTAAAACAGCGTCATAGTTTACTGCTCTTTTAGATTTTTAAAAAATGTCAAAAATTTGTTATTTTCCTATTATTAACAGCTTTTTTTTGTTTACAGGATTTCTATACCTGCCAAATGAAAATACATATACATAGCATTGTAACTCAGGGTACAGACAAACCTTTCAAAAGTTTGTGTCTAAATCAACAGACAGGATTTTCTTACCACATACTGATGTTTTTTTTCTCTGTCCAAAGGCTGTGTTACAGACAGCCAACCCTCATCTTTATCCACAGTGAAAAGTCCCACTGGAGGCTGTTCTGCCCCTTCTCCAGTGATGTGGAACATAATCTTAGCTTGTGTTGCATGACTGGTCCTAATCTAAAAACACGGGTGACAATTTAACTTGAAAATAAACTCATGGCAGAGATGAGTCGTTATGGCCTAAGTTTAAAAACATACCTTTGTTAATTTTTTAGGGTAAGGCCCTCGGTCATTCTCAGGAAAACAGATTGGGGAAATCTCCCACATCCCAGGGGAGGTCTGCAGGACAAATAAAATATTAATATATATCCAACAAGTTTGAGAATAGCAACATAATGTATGTATGATCATAATCATAATAATGTATGATGTTTGCTTGATTTATTATTTTTGGATTGTAATTATGAGGCTAATATGTTTAATACATAAAAAGCCCTAAGCTTTCAAGTAAACACATCTATAAAAAAACAGTCTTACCAAGGTTATGGACTTGTAGTCAATTACATGTATAACAGCATCTCCAATGCTTGATAAGGCATTACCCTGCATATCGGCTGCTTGAATCTTCAGTACATATTTTGAATATTTCTGGAAAGAGGAAAAGCATGTTGTGTGATAATGTTGGAATTTATTATTAAGTTGTTAAGAAATTATTAAGAAATCTGGTTTGTGCTCTTACCAAAAAGTCCAGTCTTTCATCATTCACTCTAATCACACCGTTGACAGGGTTTATCACAAACATGTTAGGTGTTAGTTCTGGTGGAATCTGACTAATGATGGAGTACCTGATATCAGCATTTTCAGTGTTCAGATCATCTGCATCTGTGGCACTGATGGTCATGAGCGAAAATCCTATAGTAAAAAATTAAAAAAAAAAAAAAAAAAGTTAATAAATAAAAAGGTTTTAGCTTTGTCAAAGCTCTCAACACAATATTGACCTGGCTACGTATTTTAGATGCACCCGATACACTGCCAATGAAAGGATTTTGGGTGAAGACAGGTTTATTATCATTTTGGTCTGCTACATGGATAATGAACTCCACAAACTCATCATTGATATTTTCACCACATAAATGAACTTGAAGCTGTAAAATAGGCAAATATGTTAATAGTTCCAGGCCTTGACCAGGACTAAGAAAGCTCATTAAGAATGATTTTCCCTTTTTGAATGACTTCCTTTTCTTATAAGTCTCTTACCGCATACTCTTTCTTTGTCTTTCTATCTAGAGGCCTTGACACAAAGAGCTGTCCTGTGTTTATGTTTATAAAGAAAAGTGCCTCTGGAGGCAGGCCTGCTTCACTACCACCAATGATGTACATCACTTTAGTTATTTTGGCATGACTGGACTTGATCTATACACAAAAAAAAAAACACAATTAACAGGACACAAACAATAGGCAAAACAAAATTAGTCATTCCACACATTGACAAAACAATCAACCAGGCAATTAGGGTAATGAAAATTAAAAAGTAATAAAAAGTGATAGAGATACAGGGTGTTGAGTAACTAGCTCAAGGGAAAATGAGTTTGTAATTTCAGAGACTGCAAGCAGATGCCTGCTGGTGGGTGCTAGGAATTGGCGCCCATGGCAGCTATAGTTGGTGGCCGCAAGTAATCAGAAGCTGCAAAGAGCTACACTTATTAACAATAAGTTAATGCAGCCATCCAGTGGGGTTGACATAACACATGGTAATATTCTTTAGACATATAACAAGAGCTTTCCTGTCTAAATAATCCCAAACTGCCATTATAAAATTTAATTTAAGACCAGATTAGTTATTGCAATATGATATCTGGAAATTTAGAAATGATTTGTTATTATTATAAGAAAAACAAAACAGCAGATGCACATAAAGTGTAAGTGAGAAGCATTGACCATCATTATATAAACAATACTATTATGTATGAGTGCATAAGAATATAAATATTATATAATAAAAATATATTAAACATATATTAACTAATAGACTAGTCATTTTATTCATATGCATGTTATAACAATTTTACAACAATCGATTTTTGGTATAACTAATCAACTGACATAACAACTAATATTTTGGGAGTGTTTACATGTTTAAACAATGTGAGGTAAAATAGTCCTACATGTAAACACCCACAAAACTTGTGTGTGGTGTAATGTCACTCAGTATGATTCATTCTCAGTATGATCCATTTATATATTGTTTATAACTGCTTATTCCGAATCAGGGTCACAGGGATCTGCTGGAGTCTATCCCAGCTGGTATTTTGAGCAAAAAGTGGTGGTACACCCTGGACAGGTCACCAGTCCATTGCAGGGACAGATACAGACTTTTTGACTTTTTGAAGTGAAAACACTGACTGAACTTAAGGTCACTGGTGATCTGTCTCTGATAACACACATTTTCCTCTATTTCAGCCATCATCATCTTCCGGCTAAATGCATGCTAAACTTAGGCAGAAGATTCGTAGCAGACTCTCATAAAAGAGTCTCTCCAAAGTCTCGTGAGACTTGCAAACAATTCATATAAACAAATTATTTTCAAAATCTGATATTTATTACCATTTGACAATAACAGAGGTACGATGCCAAATGTAGCGAAGAAGTAAAAGTAAAGTTTTTTCACTAAAAAATTACTTGAGTAAGAGTAAAGGTACAAATCTTTCAAATAACTTAAATATACTCTAAAAGTAAACGTTACCCAAAAAAAAATTACTTAAGTAAATGTAACAAAGTAAATGTAATTCGTTACTAGCCACATCTGCTGGTATTTAGTAGTAAAGGATTCAGCCTCAGTTGAGTTAGTTGTAAATACCTGTGCTATCTCCTTAGGGAAAGGCCCTTGGTCATTTTCAGAAATTCGGATAGGTGGAATCAACCATGGCAGCTTCTCCTAGATTAAAGGAAAATTCAGGAAAGGATCTATAATAAGTTTCAGTCCATTTTTTCTCCACTGTTAATTTTAAAGATGACTTACAATTCTTAAAGTACATTAACAACTGATAAAATGTGCTGGAATAAGTTTTTTTGTAGGTGTATACCCTAATATGTAAAAGTATAGTTATTTTGGGGTATTTAGGATGCATGTAAATGCAAATTAGAAAAAAAAGGTTCTATACACTTTCATCAAGATTGTGCTCAATTTTTACTTTGCGTTTTAATTTCTTTAAAATAATGGCAATTATTTAAAATCAGGCGGTTTAATTTTAATATGGAAAAACTTAATCCTGTTAAAGTAAATATTTAAAAAAAAATCAACATAATATAATATATATATTATTAGTCAAAATTTACCACAGCAATAATAAAATAGAAATAATGAATGTAAAATAAAAAGAGGCACTTCATCCAGTATGAAAAATAACTAGGCCTGAGTGGAAAATTAAATAAACTGTGATTTAGCAAACACTTGTTTTCACATGCTCAAAGAAATTTAATCAACGATGTGACAAATCACACACCAGACCTACTTCTTTGTAATAAGTAACAAATATGTTCCAGAAAAACTAAAACTTAAACTAAAAGTATATTTTTTAAATCTTAAGTGTGTTTGTCGCTGTTGAAGATTGATTTTCCTCTGCCAGGCATCAGCAAGATCGAAGCTTTTAACTGTTTAGTTGTAAAAAATGAGATGCATTTATGTAACTCTGGATAAGACTGTCTGCCAGATGCAGTAAATATAAATGTTAATGTAATCTCCTTTCTGACCAAGAACTACTTAACAAACAAAAATACAAGTACAAATATTCACAGCCATGCACAGTAAATGTATTATTATTATATTTAGTTTTACATGAAAATCCTAAATTTATTTGAACTCTTTGCAAAGCACAACCATTAACCTGCTTACCAAAGACTTGGATTTGCTCTCTGTAATGGTAATTATAGCTTTAGCTATGACTTGACGACCTTCTCCCTGCATATCTGCTGCTCCAATTTGTAGAGTGTATTCAGGGTACTTCTAAACGAGTTAATAAAGAATATATTTTCACAATTTATTTTACATTAGCTTACATAATTTTAAAACCTGTTGTGTGCACTCACTTCTCTGTCCAGTCCATCAGCATTCACTTGAATTGCTCCACTGACAGGGTTGTTCGGAAACATACTAGGGACTGTTGGTGGATTTTGACTGATGATGGAGTATCTAATATCACCAAAAGAATTGTCTGGACCATCTGCATCAGTGGCCTGGACTGTCATGAACTCAGATCTTTCAGTAAGAGGGCAATAAAGATTGTGAAACCTTGTGATTGCATGTAGACTGAAATAATAAAAATGATTGATTGCAACATGACATTATCAAATAGCCACCTATTTTTGACATTTCTGGCACATTGCCAATGAACAGATTTTGGGTAAATACAGGTATGTTATCATTCTGATTCAGCACTTCAACTGTAATGGCTATGGCAGGTTCTTTAATGGCATCAAAAGCTGAGTGGGCATGAGCAAAAAGCTGAAGTAAACACAGAAGTTAGAGACATAGCAAACGTAAAACTATGCACCATATAGCCTTTAGTAAAAACAATATTTTTTGGCTTTTATACAACCAGCAAAATATTTTACTTATTGCTCATAAACACTTTAAATAATTACCAGCAAAAGAAAATCTCACCTCATATTTTTCTCGGGTTTCTCTGTCTAAAGGCATTGAAACATATAGCCAACCAGTGTTTTTGTCAATTGTGAAAAGTCCAACTGGAGGCTGGTCTGCACCTTCACCTGTGATGCTGTACACCGTCTTTGTTTCTTTGAAATGGCTGGATCTAATCTGTGCAAAAGATGTGGCAATTTATTAATTTTTAATTTTTGACTCACACTATTTATCTTTACATGTTTAAGTGTAGATAGATAAGTGCTATTAAGAATAGAAATTTCACCACACATTATAACAAATGAAGTTTGTGTTGGTAGTGGGTCAGTTAAATTTAAAATTAAATTCTTGCACAGTCGCACATGTAACATGTCCTGCTGTTACCAGAATACAATCTTTTTGAGCCACCACTGTCAGCCTTTTGCTGTCTTGTAGTGAGCCCTGGTTCATAACAAACCTCGGACCTCAGCATCAGTGTCTGCAGTGACATGATAGTTGACACTGACACTGAATTGCCCTTATTTTCCCAGACCTGAATCCCCACTTTCCAAAGAACAAAAAACCATAGAATGTTAAGAATCAAAGCAACAAAAAACATTAAGTAGCACCATAGTCTGTACAGAAGTTTACTTATTGCCCTGATCCAGATGTGGGATGCCCTGAATCCATCACATGTTGGAGGGACATCTATATGTGGGAGGGATTTATCAAGGGGCCACCTGGCATAAGATGGAGATTTATCCTGATGCAGGATTTGATGCTGATTCCCTCAAGGGGACACCAATCATGGAGATCAGAACAAGGGGCATGGGTGCTGGAGTGCTTGGGGTCATACGCTGGCATAAGGAGCATCACAAACATGCTCACCACAAAGCCATTGTGACCCCTTTTTTTCTTTTGTTTTTGTTTTGTCTGTCACTGTTTATCTTGATTTCCATTTTAAAAAGTTGCACAGAGAAAACATCTAAATGTTTATGGAAAGAATGTTAATCATTTTTTCAACCTGGATGCATAGACTTTGCTTTTGATTGATTTGCTTCTAAAGGGCTTAAAATTGAAAATGAAATTTGTTGTGCATGGTTGGCTAGTGTAGCTGGTTGGCTAGCTAGCCTTTAAATAGCTAGCAGATTAGCTGTTGTTGGACTTAAAATGGCAGACAGCGTCAATAATAAAAATAATTTTAGTCTATTGATTCTCACACTTATAAGGAGACACTTTGAAATTAGAACCAGAGGACAGGTTGTATTGTTCACAAAATGAGTTTGAGGTTAACTAACATAAAAGACAATTTTATAGTGAGATCCTTCATTCATTTTATTTCAAAACTAGTGAAAACTTTGAGAGAAGCCAGGCTTATTCTATGCTCTCACCTGCACTACTTGCTTTGGAAATATACCTTGTCCATTCTCCATTATTCTGATAGGAGGAATCACCCACTCTCTTTTTTGCCTCCTCATTTCACCTGAAGATTTTGAAAACTCATAAAATGGGGGAACTGAGGTTGTTTTAATCTATAACAAGCAAAGAAAAAAGTAATTTTTAATGTAAATGGGTAAAAGTAAGATGAAAGACAAAATTAAACTACAGGACAGTGACTGCATTTTAAATTAGTTTAAGCTTGTTGTATAGTACCGATATAGTACTTTTATACAGAATACATTTTGTAGTAATTAACCTTTGCCCTCACGATCATCAAGATCACCAAAACTGATCATCAATTTACCTGCAAAGCAATAAATTCTACACTTTGTCCATCAGAAATCAAGTAACTGCGTATGAAGTGAACCTGTGCAGACATGATCTCATCAACATCTTTCTGCTGCCTGATATACAGGCTAGCCTGATCTTGTTGTTTCACTCTTACAACTGCAGTGTGTTTTTTTCCACTGGAGTCCCAGGCATGGACAGAAAACATCTTAAGGCCATCATGAAAACTGATCTGTCTCTGAAGTGTCACCAAACCATACGGGTCAACATGATATTGTGTGTCAGTAGGCATAAAGTCAATGTGTTTTTTTACTGCAGTCATTGAAAACAACTGAACAACTGAAAACAAGACAGAAAAGAAAGTATACAATTATTTATAATCCAATTAAAACTATAAAACAGAAAGCAAAATAAACTGTATGAATGGCACAAATGCTACTTGACAGGGCTGTGAAATAGGACATCCTAAGTAAAATAGGGAATAACACAAATGCTGGACTAAGCTGGACATCGAGTCAAACTTTTCTCCAAACTGATTTGCTGTCAGTAAGAAGACCAGACAGAGTTTTCTTATTTACTCGTAAATAAAAAAAATATGTGTATTTTCAAGGAAACATGAAACTCTACCCCACCAGAGAGCAGCCAAGAGTCTTCTGTATTTTCCTGTATTTGTATGTAAAACTTTCATTTAATTGTCATGTGTCTTATCATGTGTGTCACTCTTGACTTGTGATTAGTTGTTCCCTCATGTGTTAAGGTGTTTTAAATCCCTATTTATGAATTCATTCTGCGTCAAAACTCTATGGGAACGCTGCCCCATGTCCCTGGTCTGAAGCGCATGCATGAATTGATCTCAAGGTAGGTAGCTGTGCTCCATTCCTGACTAGCCTTGTTTCAAGACAATGGCTAGGTTCGCATTACTCTTAGCTACAGCCCTGCTGAAGCTGAGGCTCAGCAGAGGTTGCTGTCATGGGATTGCAATTGGTTCTAGTGAAGGTAGTTAAGACGGGCTTATCCTCGCCTGCTGGCTCATTCGCTGTCCTCCAGGCTGCGGAAACGTGCTGCAGTTTCTTCCCCCCCAAAAAAGTGCCAGGTACTCTTCTTATCTTCCTCAGAGGGGGTTGATATTATGAGTGTTGATACAAATTCCACTACAATCACCAACGTATGAGGCGGTAGTGTAATTTGAAGCTCATACTGTAGCCAAGATGAATATCAACTGGCTGGCTAGGAAGCTGGACCCTTGCCTAAGAAGCAAGCTAGTTGAGCGTTTTCTTTTGGCTTTTCTGAACTTTAAATAAGATTAGTCTAAGGCCTGTCATTCTTTTCTAAGAAGCCCTCATCTAAGTGGTCCATGTGCAGACCCCCCCTGGAGAGAAGAGGCATACACCTTAGCATAATTTGCTCAACTCTACTGTGTCCTTAAGGGACTGCTCTGTTAACCCAGCCACCTGTGGACCTTAAGGGCACAGCAGCTCCCATTGGGCATGGTTCTCATTTGCTGCCCAGCATCGACACCCAGAGCCCATAGATAAATGAAGATTACAGAGTCTTGTTGCTCCCTGCCAGTCATCCACTCAGAGCACCAGAATGACCACTCCAACCAAACTTAAAACCAGCATAGAGGGGCTGGTTCTCATGGGGGCTTGCGGCAGCTTTCTTAGGTAAACACTTTGCTAACCCTGCCACCTTTGGTGCTTCAGAGGAGAGAAACCTCCTGCTTGCTTCCCCCAGCAGGGGCGCTAGAGTTGACAGGTGGTATGTTTCTGCTGGCATTTGCTTCAGGCACCGAACTGACTACTCTAGCCATATCAAAGGCCAGCCTAGGAAGGATGGTTCCCATAGAAGACTACGAACTAATGGCAAATTTCTTACAGCGGTGGCTCTCGAGCAGGCTTTGGTAATGTAACAGGAAGCAAACACTTTCTTGCAGAAGGCGGCCATAGAATAGGCTCGCCCTCTCTTGAGAAGATTTTGGTTCTACAGCCTCTACAAACTATTTGATCTCTGCATTGGTATCATTGAAGAGAGAAGACACTGAAGCACATGCTTCAACTAAGCTAGCAGCCGGGGGTTAGGATAGGTGAATGTTTGCCTAAGACCCCTCCGCTAGCTCTAAATGCGAACCCCATGACCTCATCCTCGGGAACCTAAAAAAACAAAAAAAAATTAAATGCTGAAAATAGCTTATTGGTAATTCACTGATTCTGAAACTATTTACTGGCAATGTCAATTCTTGGATTACCATTGAATCACAACATGAAATTGGACAGATTATTTTAACTATATTAAAATAATTGATGATAGTCTAGAGACAACATTAGTGAATTTAGCCTGTATTGATTATGATGTATATCGACAAAGCTCTCGCCGCAGGCTTTATTTATCCCTCGACATCACCAGCTAGTTCTGAATTATTTTTTTTTGTAAAAGAAAGATGGCAGGCTATGTGCATGTATTGACTACAGAGGACTTAATGCTATCACCATTAAGTATAGCTACCCCTTACCTTTGGTACCGGCAGCTCTGGAACAACTACGTGAGGCCCGTTTCTTCACAAAACTTATACAAAATTTATGCAGTGCATACGACCTTATCCGAATAAGAGAGGGAGATGAATGGAAGACGGTGTTTATCACTACGAGAGGCCACTACGAGTATTTAGTGATGCATTACGGTCTCGCTAATGCCCCAGCAGTTTTCCAGGCCTTCGTTAATGAAATTTTCAGGGATTTGCTTAATGTATGTGTCATCGCATATATTAATGATATCTTGAGCTACTCGCACTTGTTTTCGCAACATGAAATGCAAGTCCGCATGGTATTAAAATGCCTGCTGGAACACAAATTGTTCGTCACGGGCGAGAAGTGTGAGTTCCGATCAGAACCAGATCAGGTTTCTGGGTTACCACATTAGGAAAGGTTCCTGGGGTTTGGTAATTTCTACAGGCAGTTTATTCATAACTACAGTTTGACCGCTGCACCAATTACCTCCCTCCTCAAGGGTCGAGCATCCAAGCTTTATTGTACAGAAGAGGCCAAACATGCTTTCCCGAAACTTACTACAGCCCTCATACTTAAACACCTGATCAATCTGTAGTAGAAGTTGATGCTTCCAATTGCGGAGTGGGAGCTGTACTATCTCAAAGACATGGAACACCCGCAAGTGAGAGAGAGAGAGAGAGAGAAAGATATGGATCCTGGTTATCACTGATCATCGGAACCAGGAGCACCTAAAATGAATTATAGACAGGCAAGATAGGTAATTGTTCTTTACAAGGTTTTGGTTCTCTGTCACATACCGACCAGAAACCAAGAACAATAAGGCAGACGCCTTGTCTAGGAAGTATGACCCTCCTTGACAAATGTAAGTTAGCAGTCCTATTGTAGACCCAAGAATTGTACTGGGTCCTATTCGCTAGGATCTGGAGATGGGGATCGAAGAGAAGAACCTTTCCCAGCTTCTTGCCCCCCCAACAAAACATATGTTCCTAGCAGTCTACGCTCCAGAGTCATGACTTCAAACATCATTCAGTTCAGGCCATCCGGTGGAGAGACGTACATTTGAACTTATCAACGTATCAATGCTTACTGGTGGCTAGAGTTCCTTTGTTAAAGTTTGTCCAGTCTGCGCACAATTATTATTAAAAATTAAATCAAGAACTGGGCAGATATCTCTGTTCTTATTGTGCTCGAGAATAACAGCGCTAAAGTGAGTTTCTTCCTTGGCCGAATATGCCCAAAACTCCTTTAGACATTCTTTGACAGGTCTCACTCCCTTCCAATGTGTTCTTGGACATCCAGCGCCCATGTTTCTGTGGTTAGAAGAGCCATTTAGTGTCCCTACAGTAGAAGACTGGATGCAACGCAGAGCCCTGGTCTGGGAAAGTGCCCCAATCGGCTTTAAAGAGCCATTAGATCACAACAGATTTAGGCCAACCATTGATGCAGGCCCCACCCGGATTACCAGCCAGGCCAGCTTGAGACTCAGGTTACCTAGTGAGAAGTTGGGCTCTAAATATATTGGACCATTCAGGTTAATACAACAAATTAATCCTGTAACTTACCGGCTGGACCTGCCCCATCATTTCGCATCTCCTCTTTATTTCATGTGTCTCTGTTAAAACCGCATCGAGCAGGTAGAATAAATCTACTCCCACAGATCCCCCAGCACTGATTGAAGTAGAAGGGTTTCCGGCTTATATCTTGTAGACTGGGAGGGATATGGACCAGAAGAGTGATTATGGGTCAAAGCTTGTGACATTCTGGACCCCACATTGACAAGGGATTTCCACAGTGCTCATCCTGACCGCCCAGCTCCACGCCCTTGTGGACGTCCACGAAAAACATCAGAAGCGTTCGTAGAGAGAGGGGTACTGTAAGAATTCCCTCCTCAACCCACCAGAGGGCGCCATCGCCTGAATATTGACTTTGCTGCAAACTCTCATTTTTGTTGCAAGCTAGCCATTTCAATGCACCAATTGCAAAGTATTGTGTAGCTATGCTACATACCAAGCGTTCTGGGGTTTTTTTTTGCATATCTTCACGGTTTCTGATATCTGCCCTGTTCACATTTATAATTCTTTGTCTAGCGTTTTTGATTGGTTTGCTAAGGTTATTTTTGGATTACTGTCTACCGACTACTGCCAGTTTTGTGACGGATTTTGGATTATCTGATCAACTTTAAAAAAGACATGCCTTGCAACATTGGATCCTCGTCCTAGTGATTCTTTACAGATATACTGATTGTGTGATATTTTTAGATTCCTATGGTGAGCAAAGCAAGCCTTTCTATCAGGTACAACATTTCTTTTAGATTAGATTAGATTAGATTCAACTTTATTGTCATTGTGCAAGGTACATGTACAGAGCCAATGAAATGCAGTTCAGCATCTAACCAGAAGTGCACAAGTGGCTTATTTACAATAAATATCAGTGTAATAAATAGGGTATGGGGATGATAATTACAGAGGTGGGGGTAAATAATGTACAGAAGTATATGGATAGAGTATGGAGGTGTAACAATAGCTAGTTTTAGATTGTACAAAGATGCATAATGATAGGTAGTGCAAAGTACTGTATGGATTGATATAGATAGATATAGTATAGATTGTATAGATTGTATATAGATTGTGCAAGATGCATAATGATAAGGTAGTGCAAAGTACAGAAGTGGCAGTGCAGTAGTAATTAGTAATGTATATCAGCTGTTCAGTGCAGAAACAGCCACAGGAAAGAAGCTGTTTTTTTCAGTCTGTCTGTTTGTGCGGGCTCTGAGGCATCGGTAGCGTCTGCCTGATGGGAGGAGAGTGAACAGTCCGTGGTTGGGGTGAGAGGGATCTTTGATTATGCCTCTCGCCCTTTGCAGGCAGCGTTTTTTTTGTGTATGTTGTCCAGGGTGGGTAGCTGAGTGCCGATGATTCGTTGGGCGGTTTTCACCACCCTCTGAAGGGCTGTGCGGTCTGAAGCAGTGCAGCTGCTGTACCATACTGAGATGCAGTTTGTGAGGATGCTCTCGATGGTACTGCAGTACCACCATATAAGAAATGTAAATGTTGTGGCAACTTTGTCTTACTTGTGCCAATTCTTGTGCCACTCTGCAGGTGTCCGTTGGGAACTGTGAATGTATAAAGATCAGAACCAAATCCAGGGAAACATGGGTGGGGCTCACCAACTCCACAACCTAGAACCTGAAGAAAAAAATATATATATATTTTCTATATATAGAATTCTATATATACAAAATAAAATTTCTATAATTCCTAATACTGCATCGCCTATTTTTACACACAATCTTTTCACATGTTAACATGTCCTTGCTTTAAAGGTGCCCATTTTCCACAAGTTAGTATGATTCTTCAAAAAACACTCATTTTACCTTGTCAAAACCAGCTCTGTTCACAGTAATCCATTTCAGTGCATTTTGCTTTAAATGCTATCAAGCTCTTTTCACCCCACTACTCTGTTCTGTGGGGCATTTCGACTCCAAAACAATTAATAAAAACTGAACTGCTGAACTGTTCACCTAATTTAGCGGTTCTCTTAAAAAGTTCCTGAGCTCCAAGCCAGCATCCAGCTCGGCTCCAGATACACAGCGTCTGCTCCAGGTTTCGCCAGCTAGTACCAAAGCTAACTTTTTATCATTCTTTCCTGGCAACTTTTCTGTTTTTTTTGTGACAAATATATTGAGTACATAGAAAAGACAACATAACCATCTTCTCTGAAAGTATACACTTTAGTCACATTTATCGTGAAACTTGCTTATTTTAGTAAATTATTATAAAAGTCGATTTGCAAAGATCCATAAAAAAATTACACTCACTTATTCTGGAGGTGAAGCAGGAAAACAAGATCAATTTTTCAGTAGTAGTTTAGCAAAACCTGCTTTACACTGACTGTCATTTATAGTTAGTGTAAAGCAGGTTTTGCTAAAAAAGCTATTGCTGAAAGAGCTACTATGTAGCAATAGTGATTAAAAAGGGCTAACTAAAAAAAAAAAATTTTTAGTTACCTGGATTAAAAAAACTCACAACCACCAACTTCACACTGCTTAGAGTCTCCATTTGATAATTAAAGCTATTCAAGATAATTAATCCACATACAGTACAATGCAGCATGGTTTCCATTTGCCCTATTTATTTTCATTTCAAGAATTTGTCAAATGAATTTAAGAACATACATTTTAGGGGAGTGACAATGTTCATTTGCCAGGAGGTATCTTGAGATGTCTTGTTTGAACTTGTTTTTTTCTTTGTTTAACACTTAAGACTTTAGAATGTCTGGCAATAATGAGGAAGCTGCTAGTTATGGTATGCCATTAACATGCTTAGACTAAATCCTTGAACATTTTGTTAAGCCAGCTTTCACTGCAATTACGACTGCAAGTCTTTTTGGGGTATGTCTCTACCAGCTTTGCACATCTAAATACTGCAATTTTTGCCCAAGATGCTCAACAGATGCTCAATATGATTTAGGTCTGGACTTTGACTGGGCCATTCTAACACATGATATTCTTTGATCCAAATCATTCCACTGCAGCTCATTCTTTATGTTTAGGGTCACTGTCTTGCTGGAAGGTGAATCTCCTTCCCAGTCTCAAGTCTTTTGCAGCCTCCAACAGGTTTTCCTTCAGGATTGCCCTGTATTAAGCCCGATCCATCTTTCCATCAACTCTGACCAGCTTTCCTGTACCTGCTAAAGAAAAGCATCCCCACAGCATGATTCAATTCAATTCAATTCAATTTTGTTTGTATAGCGCTTTTTACAATGGTGATTGTCACAAAGCAGCTTTACACAATCGAAGAAATTATAAGATAAAAATGAGACAGAAATCAGTTAGTCCTTGATGAGCAAGCCAGGGGTGATGGTGGCAAGGAAAAACTCCCTGGGATGGAAAGCGGAAGAAACCTTAAGAGGAACCAGACTCAACAGAGAACCCATCCTCATTTGGGTGAAAAACAGGTAGCAGGAATTAAGTGGTTACATTGTGTGTGTAAGCAGCTTAAATCATTAGTCCTTAAAGAACAGCTGGAACATCTTTTATGGCAGAGTGGGACATCCTTGGTCACCCTGGAATCATCCACTGGAGCAGGTCACAGGGAAGGGTCTGACAGGTCCGGGGTGGAGATGGGGTCTGGATCAGCAATGTACCAACACCTCATATTTTTTTTTACCGTTTGACATGCTATGGTACTTTTCTCCAGGTGGGTAAAGAGGAAAGAGATATTCTCAGCTGTTCACTCTATCCGCTGCAGGGCCATGCGATCCAAGACAGTTCCAAAACCAGGCAGTGATGCAGTTGCTCAGGATGGTCTCAGTAGTCCCCCCCCTCCCTCTGTAGAACATGGTCAGGACATGGTTCGGTGACCAAGTGAGGTTCTCCGCAAGATGAACACCAAGGAATTTGATGCCCTTGACAATCTTTTTAGTGGGTTGAAGCTGTGCATTGCTACACAGTCATGAGTCAGCAGAGTGAACAGTAGTGGGCCAAGCACACAGCCCTGAATGGCTCCAGTGCCCAGTGTGTACTATCACTACTACAACTGATCCTTCAAGCTGGATAAGGTCATTATTCAGCAGCAAGCACAACATTATAAAGTCTGTCCAACACAGAGCATTCCAGACTGCATAAAACAGTTATTTCTTTATATAAATTCATGGTACGAAACGATCAAATTAAGGCGATCACAGACAGAGCTCTTACAGACAATCCTGTTACACAGCACTCAAGCATCTCTTAGTTCTTACAAGCATCATCATGGCATCAGGCATCTCGGACCCAAATCTTGCAATCAGGGCAGAAGGACAGCCAAACGACAATCTTAGACCAGGTGATGTTAGTTCAAATTTTTCTCCCTGGCCACAGCCTGGTACACCCTAAACCCCATGTGTTCTAGAAAAACATAACTTATAGACCCATACATGTACGGCATTTGGTATTTGCCCTATCCAAAGCAACTTACGTTTATCTTTTTTTTTACAACTGAGCAATTGGGGGTTAAGGACCATGCTCAGAGCAGTGGCAACTTGGTGGTGCTTGGAATCAAACCCATAAACTGTTCCACAAAACAGAGCTATGGATTAAACCATTGCCTTTGTTCTGCAAAGCACCCAGCATAATTTCTATTAAGACATGCTCGCAGACTGCTGTTAGAAAATCAGGGTCATTATACACTAATTATTTTTAAGCCCTTGAAAAAAGGTGAGGCCACCCCTTCTAGTTTGTGCTGTAGGTAATAAAGACCTCTTTTCTGTTAGAGTCCAAGGAAAAGGAATAAAACTTAAATGGGTCAAATGAAAAACAGCTATCGAATCATCTGTTTAGATTACAAACACGCACATTCAACATGTTTAGACTTAGCCTACTAAACAAGTCAGAGCAACTGCTTATATTTTTGAACCTTTAAAATTTCTTCACACCATCTTCTTCACCACCAACAATTAAGGTGTTCTATCGCTACATTCCTGTATATATAAAATAACAGCGTATTTACAAGCATTGTAATTAGCATTTTATATCTGATAAGAGAGGGATTACTAACTTAACAAGCTGTAGGACTTGGCTAAATCATGGCCCCAACAAGAGAGTTGTTAATTGAAACAATGAAACAGATTATAAAGCTCCTTCAAGAAGGAAACCCAACATGAAGTGTGGCAAAAAGAAGTTGATCAGCTGTTTCTCTACAATTCAGTGCAAGTATAAACAAAATAAAAAAGGTTATAAAAGGAAAGCATATAGACAGACCAAAGAAGACCTCAAAGCGTCAGGATAGAAAAGTTCAAGCAATTTGCCTTAAAAAAAACCAACAAAAAACACAGGAGTCAATGTGTGTGACAGAACTGTCAGAAACTATTTGTACAGTATGGGATTTAAATATAAAAAAGCCAAACGAAAAAACAATCATGGACGACTGGATGAAAGTGATATTTAGTGATGAATCATAAATTTGCATTAGATAAGATAATTCTGGAACCTTTGTCTGGTGCCATTGTAAGGAAATGTATGAACATAACTGTTTCCAGTTGCCTGAATTCTAATTACACACACTTGTTTGTTATTTTCCCCATTCCCATTCACTCCCGCTCACCTTATTTAAGCAGTATTCAGGTACTATAGAGCCCATAGTCTTTGAACCAAACATTAACCTGCTTTCGTATGAAATAATCTGACAACAAACTTATCCCAATCCAAAAATATCTTAAACAGAAATTAAAAAATAAATAAATGGACTTTCAGGAGGAAAAAAAAAAATACAATACATACCATCAAATCCTTGTGTCAAATGTTCCTAAAGTAAAAATCTTATATATGGCAGAACATCCCAACCTTGTGTATCCACAGCGGTAGATTGCTTTGGCCCAGTCCTTGTGGAGCAAGGATTTCAAGTAGGATGTGATTTTCAATACAGTCAATACATAATTATTAAATTTACAAATGTTGTTTCTGGACTATCAAAAATTATTTTAATATAGTTTGTCTATCTATCTATCTATCTATCTATCTAGATAGATAGATAGATAGATAGATAGATAGATAGATAGATAGATAGATAGATAGATAGATAGATAGATAGATAGATAGATAGATAGATAGATAATTAATTAAAAACATGCAAAAAAACAGACAGAATGTAAGAAACACAAATTACATAATGAAGAAAACAGAACATGTACACTCTTGCAAATCATTGTATAATTTATAGAACATTTGAAGGCAAACTTTAAATAAAAAAAAACATTTAAAGTAGAGTCGATTATAAAAGAATAGAAGGATAACAAAAATTGAAATTTAGCAAATAATATGTATATATGGCACTGCTGGTTTGTTAGTAGCCAGAAATATTAATTATCAATCAAAAAGCAGACAAGGTAATGGCGAAATAAACAATTACATGAAACAAATTACAATAGTGATGCTTTACCACACTTTACCACACGGTGGTGATAACAACTCGTGTAGTTGTATAGATAAATTTTATCTTTAGAAACATGATTGGGAAACTTGATGACAGGTGATATATGAAAGCAAGATAAGGGAGCTGTATTTATTTCAATATTTTAGACATAAAGTCCCAGGAGTGCCAGCTGTTAATATTATCCAGTGGGGTGGAAATGGCTTAGGTGCTGAGTTTGACATGTCTGGCCTAGGGTGTTATACCAAAGCACTCTATACATATAAACTCTACAGATTTACTACTACCTAAGAATATCTAAACACTGAGACTGTGTCTGAGTTCAAACACTAATAGAAAGTCTGTTTTATGGAAGTGAAAAAAAGACATTACACCTTCATTATTTTAAGACAACAAAAAACTATTTTAGTAATAGAATCAGCATGAGATTTAAAACAGATTATAAAATCAGTAATCACAACAAGGTTTTTACATCTGAATATGATGCAACTACAAGGCCACCCAGAGATACAATCAAACGGAAAGTTTAATTTGCAAGGTTTTTACCGTAGTACAAGTACTTCTGCCTTATCAGAACTAAATAGGAGGAAGTTACTCAGCATCCACAGTCTAATGTTTTTTACACACCCGCCAACTTTAAGCTGTCATTTGTCATTGTACTTCCAAATATATATTTACATATCAAAACCAAAAGAGTGAACGCTGGTGCGTCTGGCTGCCACTGTTCCAAGTCGTTTTCAACCTTTATTCCCTGCCAATTGTCCTATTTTGATTTTTATTTTTACACTACAGGTTTGACTGTCATAATGTGGACTCAAAATCTTTGGATTGCTCAATCATCATGGTTCTACTTAGCAGCCTCACGGTTTCTGTAAGCGACCTTTACTGGCTGCGGTGTTATACTTCTGAATATTGTTCATGATATTGTTGATCGTCCCCATCCAGAAAACATAATCAGTTATTTTGGACTACAGTTCCCCGAATACCCGCCGGACCGCTGACCAGAGTGTGCTAGCTAGCTTAGCTAAATCAGCTAGATTTAGCTGTTGTGTATTGACCACAGATTTTTGTGTATCGACCACCCGAATATTGTAATACTTTTTAGATGAATTTTCTGCAACTCTCTGTACGCTATATCACCTAATATCATTATACTGGGTGACTTTAATATTCATGTTGACAGTGCTAGGAACCCATTCACAAAAGATTTCATTTCATGCCTGGACAGTTTCAGTCTCCAGCAATATGTGGACTTTTTAACCCATTCTAAAGGCCACACTTATTTGGAAACCATATTTCAGTATAAATATTACACCAACTGGACATAAACAACAACGTCTCATGGCATATTGGAAAATAAAAAAGCTTAACTCCTCAACTTTGTCTGCTTCAATCACGGACCTGCCAGACACTGACCATCTCACCTCCACTGATGATCTGGTCTCCCTTTATAAGTGGTGGCGAATGGTTTAGGTGTTGAAATGATACCAGAAAGACTAGTGTTTGATTCCCAGCACCACTGTGGGCCCTTGAGCAAGGCCCTTAACCCTCAATTACTCAGTTGTATAATAGAGATAAATGTAAAGCGCTCTGTATAAAAGCATCCTCTGCTTTAAATGTAAATGTAACTCTAAATTGAGGCAGCTCCTGAACACATTTTCACCTCTCAAAACACGGACTGTATCAGACCCACTCTGGGCCATGGTTTATTCCTAAAATCTGTCAGCTAAAAACTAGAGGATGGTGCCTGAAACATCATTATAGGTGAACTGGACTTAGATAATACATAGATAATACACTTGTTCATCTCTATAAAGATGCACTTTTTGCTGCTGAATCTAAGTTTTATGCAGCTCTGATTGGGTCTGGTGGTAGTTAAAGCTTTTTAATAGCTGCTAGAACCCCAGTTCTTCAAAAGATCCATGCTCACCTTATTAAAAATAAGCTGTACGAATGATCTGGTAATGGCTGCTGACTGAGGGTCTTTAACTATTCTTGTCTTGTTTGATCTGAGGGCAGCATTTGACACCATCTTACACAATAATTTACTTAACTGTTTTCTGCTATTGGCATCTCTGGTATTTATTTTGTCTGGTTTAATTCATATCTTGCCAACCGCACCCAGTTTGTTTAACTAAAAAACTTAAATTCCCAATCTTCTTCGGTAAGTTGTGAAGTTCCCCAAAGTTCCGTCCTAGCTCCTCCATTGTTCTTTCTTTACCTTCTCCCACTTGGCAAAATCTTTTCCAAAATTGGTATGTTCTTTAAGTTCTTCTGTTAACCCCCTTTCACCAGGTTAGAAACTTGGGGGTCATCTTTGACAGCACTCTTTTATAAGAAGCCCACATCAATAGCATAACCCGGTCTTGCTACCTTCATCTTGATAATATTGCTTGCCTCTGTTCATCTCTCACCACTCACAGTACTGCCATTCTTGTTTACTTGCTTGTCACCTCTTGCATCGATTGCTGTAGCTCTCTATTATTTGGTTCACCACACAAGCTGCTTCATAAACTCCAGTTATTTCAGAATTCTGCTGCTCGTACGATAACCCACACGCCGTCTACACAAAACATTACTCTTCAACAGCTTTATTGGCTTCCTATTAAATTTTACATCAAATTAAAAATTCTTCTTCTCACCTACAATACTTAAACAAACAAAACTACATAACCTTGCTCCACCGTACCTTTTAGACCTCATACAACCCTACATTCTCTCACAAACTCTTCGCTGCTCTTTACTGAGTCTCCTTCACACACCCTCTGCTCACATAGGCTCACCATAAGTCATCACGCTTAAACCGTGCTGCTCCTCACCTCTGAAATTCTCTCCTATCTGACATCCGTCGTTTAGACTTGTTACCTGAATTTAAAACCAGACTCAGGATTTAGGCCTCACTATAGCACAGAGACAGTACTGGTTAAGCTTGTAAATAACCAGTTACTGTCATCTAATCAGGGCTGTGTTTCTTGCTAGTGTTGCTTGATCTTAGTGCAGATATTTGACAGCAGTGATCAGAATACCCTTTTTGTTAAACTAGAAAATGTGTTTTTTTTGTTGGAATAAGGGGAACAGCTATCTTCTGGCCTAGGTCCTATATGACTGATCTCTATAAAGTTTTTTGATTTAAATGGTGAATTTTTTTTGACTTTTTGGCAATCTCTGAGGTAAAGTTTTGTGTTCCACAAGGATCTGTCATTGGCCATCTGCGTTTTTCTTTATATATGCTGCCCTTAGGTGAAATAATATGTAAACATGGTATTAGCTTCCACTGATATGCTGATAACCACACAGTTATATGTTTCAGCAAAGCCAGATGAAAAATCCTAGATGTCCAGATGTCATCCTAACTATGTTGGGAGTGTGTAAAGGATATTAGACAAGTGGATGCTTGATAACTTTTTACTACTTAATTCTGATAAGACAGAAGTTTTTTTTTTACTAAAACCACATGCTAGAGGTAAACCTTCTGATTATGTATTATCACTAGATGGTCTTTCTGTCTGTCTGTTTCTGTGTGTGTACCACAGTCAGAGACCTTGGTGTGATTGTTGACTCTAGTCTTTCCTTTGGGACTCATGTAAGTACCATGACCAGAATAGCTTTCTTTTACCTTATAAATATTGCCAAAATTAGAAATATGATGTTGTTACAGGATGCAGAACTGGTTTTATGCTCTTGTTACCACCTCTCGATTAGACTAATGTAATGCTCTACTGTCTGTGTCCAGAATGCAGTAGCAAGAGTACTTACTACTGGATCTGGAAAATATGACCTCATCACCCTTGTTAATTAGTCTACACTGGCTTCCTATTGAATTTCTTATATATTATGAAATATTACTACTGACCTATAAAGCACTTAATGGTCTTGTGCCCCAGTATCCGAGCGAACTTCTGTACCATTATGATCCTCCACACCTACTTAGATCAAAAGGTGCAGGCTATTTATTGGTCTCTCAAATAATGAAGACAACAGCAGGGGGCAGAGCTTTCTCTTACAAAGCCCCACAGTTGTGGAACAGCCTTCTAATTAGTGATAGGGACTCAGATACAGTCTCAGTGTTCATGTTGAGGCTGAAAACACATTTATTTAGACAAGCCTTTAATTTGTATTTTTTAGTAAAGGAGCAGAACTCGAGGGATCATGGATATAGAGTGTTTGGTGAACTTAGATATTTGTATACTGTCGTTCCTCCACTCTTACCTGTTCACTCAGGTTTGTTGATGGTGGTTTGGCAGACATAAGATCCCTCACTGTTGGGCCATTGAGCAAAGCCCTTAAGCCCCAATTGTTCAGTTGTATAAAAGATATAAGTGTAGAAAACACTCAAGGTCACCTTACAACAAAAGAATGACATCTAGCAATATATACATATATTACAATGTTGGTTTGTGAACACCTAACAATGAAACCTAAGATTTTGGTGCATGGACATGGAAAATATGACTAACCTGCTAGAAGAGCATTATTTATATTATGTGCTGATATTGGAAGATGTGGTCAGGCGGATGTGTACCAAATGTCTTCAGGGCTGATGAACCCTGACAAACCATGTTTTTAATTAGTGTGTACAGATCATTGTTTTGATGAAACAAATACAGGCCCATCAGTAATGCTACAGCATAAAAAGAGATATCCGGTGTGTGTTTCCAACCCTGTTAATTATCTAAAAGTCTGTGGTCTGTTTTGGGAAGTGTGACGTAATCCGGACAGAGGCGCAGGTAAGACTAAGCGTAGACTTCCGTGTCACTGGTAGGGCGGGGCTTTTCTATCCACCACACCCACTTAACGAAACTCACACGAGCGCGCGCGCAGGACCATAACGACGAGCAGAGTGTGAAAGGAGGAAGATAAAAAATACCAGTTCCGAATCGGCGACCTGTTTAAATGCGTATCTGTTAAAACTTATTTTCCGAAGTTTAATCGAAGCCGAGTGCTGAGGTTAAAATATCCGACATGACCGACGCGTTGATACCAAACGGATGCGAGAGCAACGGAGTGGGAGAGAAAGATTACTTCAGAAAGGTGAGTCAAAGTTTCGATTAGCTTTCAACCATAAGAATTTAATTTCTGCCCAGTTTTTACTTCATTTCTCATTCGTTTCCTACTTTGGGCTTTGTAGAAAGTTTTTAGTCGGTTTTTAAAGGGCAAATTGAAATGTATTCTTTAGTTGTATTCAAATCAGCAGGTTGAGTTTAGACAGAAAAAAAAAAAACGTTTCGCTGAACTTTATTCATTTTATCTTAATTTATTATTGTGTAGTTTAACATGTTCCTCTCCCACAACCTGAACCAAACATCTGAAATGAAAGTCATTCGAGAAATTTGAGAAGAGCTGCAGTTTTAGGGTTTGGTTTTTGGTTGATCTTTGTAGTTCTGGATTAAATAACATGCAAGTTGTTTGTTAGTTTCGAGAGGTGAAGGTTACTGGCCGTCCTTCTGAGAGTAACAGAGAAATGGACATCATTTACTGGAGTTATACCTTAAATTCCTTTAATGTATTTCTGTCAAATATTCATGGTTTTAATGTTTTTCCATTACTGAATTCTTTCCTATAAAAGATGAATTTTTGTGTTTGCATGAGCTACATCTTGATTTGGAGGTTGAACATGAAGCACACACATGGTCCTGCCTTAAATAAATACAGTGACAGAACATTTGTCTGTGTGTGTGTGTATTGTAAAGACTGTCACTGGTAAAACACGCAACATTTGAGTGTTAGTTGTAGCTGGTCCTGATCTGAGCGGTGGAACCTGTGTGGTCACATATTTGCTCATTGATCCGTGTGATGTTTTACTTTTGGTCGAACTGCATGTGTATCCATGTGCTGAAAAGAGTCTTTTGTCTGTGTAAAAGCTTTGCTTGTGAACTGTATCTGCCCTTCTGTTTTGTTCTGTTCTTCCTGGAGGCAGTAAAGTGTATCGTAGCCAGAACCCTTTTGGACAATGAGGCCGGAGGGTGTAACATCTCTGTCTCGCATAAACTTGACTGTTTTCACGACCACTTGTCTGATCAGCAACAGCCTATACAGTGAAACTAACAGTGAAACTAACAGAAACTGGATGTTAGAAATAATCAGCTAATTTAATTGTGGACTGAATTTTGTGCTAGTTTATTTTCTTTAAATTAAATTATTTGTTTATTAGACTTACCATTATTCTGTCTCTATGTAGAATCCAGACTCTATCAGGTTCTTTTTTTAAAGTGGCAGGTGATGGTTTTAAGACAGCAGGTAGGATTGGTACCTGGTTAGGATGGTCCTATTTAGGGTATTATTGCTTCCTGTAAGCATTTAAACAAGAGGATCTGGATCTGGACCTGTATATAGCAGTAACTGAACAAGCATGTCAAGTCAAGTCACCTTTTTTATTTAGCGCTTTAACAAGCGAGATTGTTTTAAAGCAGCTTTACAGAATCACATAAAAATACGCAATAATAAACACTCACTCAAACCCAATTTAATTAATATCTATAAATTAAGAGTCCCTAACTAAGCAAGCCAAAGGCGACGGCAGCAAGGAACCAAAACTCCATCTGTGACAGAATGGAGAAAAAAATCCTGGAAGAAACCAGGCTCAGACGGGAGGTCAGTTGTCCTCTGACCAGACGAACCAGCAGGTTTCCCATGCTGCAGCAAAGTTTCTGTGGTCTTGTCCGGATGGCCGCCTAGCATGTGAAAAAGACCTGTTGCTCTTAAGATAAAGATTTTGACAGTAAAGAATGATCTTTGTACTATTTATAGATAACTTAAAACATATCATGAAATAAGATATGTTTAATAAGTACAAACATTATTTGCCAGCTTATAAGTAGATGGATGGTGTTTGTGAGTGTTATTTTGAGTGACTTGGAACAGTAAATGTTTTAGACCAGTAGATGAAGAATGAATAATGGGTTTTTTGGCATTGATTACAGTGAAAGATCTTGTTATCGTGAAATAGTTTGGGGGATAAAATAGGATGTGGTTTGTTGTTTTTTTTGAGCAAGCAAATCAGTAGTTAAAATGTTTTTGACCAATAAATTGCTTTTAATCTGTGGGTGTAAGGTGCTTGGACATTTTGGAATCAGATGTGAGGTTTTGGTCCAGTTGAGTTAGACTGAGAGGGTGGGGATGGTTTTGAAAATATACGTAATGCTGGTTAGGGGATGGTGCGAAATCGGCTCAGTCAATAGTGTGCTGTGGCCTAATAGTTTTTGGCATGTAGACAATTTGTACTGCATGAGAAAGTTTGAGTTTAATAACAGATTACACAGTAGTTTAGAAGTGGGAAGTAATTTGATGATAGTAAATGTGGCAGATTGGGGAGATGGTTTTGAAACATTGCTTTGGCTGTCTCTGTGACCAGAGAGTAGGAATTGCAAATTCGGCACGTTCTACTAGTCCTTCCTCTGTTGACGTCGCTACTAGCCAGAATCAGTATGCAGCCAAACCACACACACTAATGTAGCGCAGATGTTTCGGCTTCTCCCGAGGCTGTGTAATTATAAAATAACCCTGCTACGTTCCAGCCAGAGCAGTGAACAGTAAACAATTAGCTTATAGCTTATAGCTGTGTGTCCAATCTCCAGAAATCTATTGATTCTGTCACAGACTGAAATCAACCCGAAAATGACTAATTTTGTATACGCAAAAGTTTTGTAGTTGTTTTTTGGGCATTTTTTGCCTTTATTGATAGGACAGAGGGACTAATGTATATGATTTTGCGTAGGCTAAACACACAAGTCTTACAAACAGTTTTAGCTTTATGTTCTTTTGCTACTTTATACTAGCATACCTCTTTCTATGTCATAACTCAGAAGAATCTAGCATTGAAAGGTCCCTCTGCTTTTTGAAAGTTGGTTATGTTTGCTTTAGTGGATCATAAACAATCTTTGAAGTTTTATGATTTTTAAATAAAACATTTTGAAAAAATAAACTTCATCCAATAGTCAGGCACTTTCCATCATTGCACATAATTGAGTTACCAAAAAAGTAAATGATCCTTTCTGGAAAATGTGGGTAGCAATTGGAACTTGTACTATGATATAGCTACCTATAGAGTGTGATACTTAAACTCCTTTTTTTTTTTGTTCATTGCATTTAGTTATTATTATTATTATTATTATTATTGGTTTGTTTGTCTGTCTGTTCAAATATCCAGAACACATTAATATATGCAGCGCTAACATGCTGGCCGTCATAGCTAAATTTTTAATTATTCACCGAGCCACAATTAACCAACAGTTCTGAGAAAAGAAGTCTCATATTCTCTATCATATTCTCTAATATTCTCAGTAAAATGTAAATGATGCTAAGTGAACTCAAACACAGACCAATTTATGCCGATTTTCTCACATGGCAATGACATTTCTGGGTTCTCACCTGTCAGATAGAAAAGCACAAGAGTTTCATTCTGTACACACTCTGTATAAGTAACAGGAAAGTGGCAGCTAAGGTGCTGGACTGCAGGTTGGAACATCATGCACTCCAGTCCCGGCACCACCAAGCTAACACTGCTGGGCCCTAGAGCAAGGCCCTTAACTCTTGAACCCTTGTTCCTTAAAAGCAAGCTTAAAACTCAATAGTTCCAACTAACTTAGTCTTCTCGTTGTCTGTTTAGTTTAAAAGTCTGTGTAAATATGATGTAAAATATTTGTCTAAACCTGTACATTATGTCAGAATATACCTGTAGTCCTAGCTTTTTTATAGCTTCTTTCGGCAGGTGTGTACTTTGTAAATATTCCCAACCCACTAAAGTAAATATTGTTTACAATTCCTTCATTCACAGCACAGGGTGTTTAAGACAGGTTTCGCGTTCAGTGTCTGAATCCAAAATTCATTGTAATAAACTTCCTAATGTTTTCCTAAGAAACGTATTGTGACATGTTATCCATGGTTGTGTGAGATAATCACTGGGCGCTGAATGTTTGTACATAGGCATTATAAGAGTTTTTCTAGGGACATCCCATGCTGAGCAGCAGTAATTAATTCACTAAGCGTTTTACTTAGGTGGGGCTGAAGAATACGTCATTTCGCTGGGAATGTTCTGGTACATTCTCTCTGTCCTGGTTGTAGCTCTTTTTAATGCCACAGAGGATGAAATATGTACACAGAATTGGGTTGGCCGTTAGAGAGTATACTATTAAAATTCTTGAACCTTTAGTAAGAACGGTAAGTGATAAGTCAGTGATGTGATGTGTTTCAGTGTGACTAACCCTAGGATCTTGAGTTTGTTTATGTTAACGCCTCCGTGTTATGGTTTGTAAATATAAACCCATTTTCTTTACCTAGTAATGTATAAGTTAGAATTGTGTGATGGTGATTAACATGTCCTCTGCTCATGGGCACGATTGACACGCTAAATGTGGAAAGTTCAAAGTTGTTGCGCTTCAGTGCACCTGATTTAAAATTTCTCTCTCTCTTTCTTTCTCTCTCTCTCTCTCTCTCTCTCTCTCTCTCTCTCTCTCTCTCTCTCTCTCTCTCTCTCTCTCAGGGCTGTAACCCACTGGCTCAGACTGGCCGAAGTAAACTTCAAAACCAGAGAGCGGGCCTCAATCATCAGATCATCAAACAGATGAGAATGAGAGCAGGGGCTGAGAATCTCCTCAAGTATGTAATGCATGCAAACACACACATGCACTAAGCGGCTCTTACACACATGCATGTCCACCTGCTCACCCTCCCACACACATACACATACACATACATGTACAGGTCTTTGCTTAATTTATAAAACCTCTTATTTAAAATATCAGAAGGCCAACAGTGATTTCCTTTTCTCAGTACCTGTTGTTTTACAGCTGGTAATGATGCAGGTATAAATGATAGAGACTTTTTTTTAGGTTACAAAAATGTAGGTCTGCCATCATATTTTCTCTGTAAACACTGGGCAGGTAAGATTTTCTCAGATATCCTGTCCATTCTGTGCGTTTCTTTATAAAGGTCGTCTATGTGAACGAGTGAGCAATTAAAGATGTCGATATTGTAATAAGGCACCTTTAAAATGGTGTTTGTGTTTGTGTGTGTGTGTGTGTGTGTTTGTGTGTGTGTGTGTTTGTGTGTGGTCTGCTTATTTTGGAACCCATACCTT
>VCAZ01000314.1:0-145000 GCA_005784505.1 Bagarius yarrelli | reverse complement strand
GTGTGTGTGTGTGTGTGTATATATATAATGTATGTGTGTATGTGTGTATGTGTGTATGTGTGTATGTGTGTATGTGTGTATGTGTGTGTGTGTGTGTGTGTGTGTGTGTGTGTGTGTGGTGTGTGTGGTATATATATATATATATATATATATATGTGTGTGTGTATATATATATAATATATTACACACACACTCACACACGGCTATGAGTACATCAAAGGAAGTTTAAAATGGTTCAGTCTTTAGCAGTTCACCTTTGACTCTGCTTGTCAGCGTGTGAAAGGTGTAGCATGTAATAAGCAACAGCGGTCACAAAGCCAAAGCTCTCCCCAGGAAAAAAACAGTAAGTACTTATGAATCAGAAGTGCTGGCTGGCAATCTTAAGATCAACTGAATAGTTTGTAGTTTAATTTCTTTACCTCTGAGATACTGAGTAATTGTTCACATAGGCAACATTTTCCACCTTAAAATTACCTGGTTTTAGCTTAAACCCAGTGAAAAGACAAAAGTCTGAAGAAAGGACAGAAATTTAATATTAAAACCAGCATACAAAGACAATTAGGCGTTTTGATTTCTTTTAATCTGAGACTTTTTACCTCACATGTTCACACAGGTATAGTAATCACCCAAGAGACTTTTCATACTGTGAAATTTAAAACTTGTGGTATAACTAATGATCATAACTAATGACAGTCTCTCTCGCGTTCTCTCGCTCACTCTAAATGCGTGCGCTTGTTATCATCCGTCTTTGGCATGTCCGCATTCTTTCTGTAACCTTTGTGTCATTTGCTAGCAGAACAGGTTTTGTTCAGCTCCTGTTTTATTTCCCACTTTGTATAGCCAAAGCAGTGTCAGTCTCAGAGTAGGTTTAAATTGACAAAACAAATAGACAAAAATAAAGATTATAAGATTTTGATTTTATACAATCAAACTGGTTTAAAACTGAGAAGCTCCTAAAAAATGTGAGATGGCGTGATGTTATAGGAAAATAAGCCTAGTCCAATATGTTTTATTAATCTTGTGCCACAGCAATCAGCAAAGAACTGTGATTAAATTTTATTTATTAGCAATGCTACATTATAAATGCTAGTGAAAAGTCTTTTCACAGAAAATCAAAAACACACTTGTGAATCGCCAAGCAGTCCTGCCGTAATAAAAACTTGAATCAAAACCTCTAAAGTCTTTGAACCAATCCGATTTATACAAAGATGCAAAATTAGGATGCGGGCACTAGACCCCCTGCAAATCTAGCGTGCTTCTACATTTGGCAAACCCCAGCTATTTTACTAACTTTTTTTTTTTACAGACTTGCAAGCATTTCCAAATACACGGTGTTTTAGAATCTGTATAAGTGCAGAGATTTTGCCTGGCCAGTTTTAGTTATTTAAAACAGTAGTTGGTGTTTCAAAAAACCAACAGTTCACTGGTGTACACTCCTTGTTTAGTGATTTAACCCATATTCTTATTTAGATGTTTTGGTGGCTGAATTAACATGAATTCCTAACAAAGAGACATATCTAACCTTCAACAAACAAGCTACACTAAATTTAAAGGTGGGGGTTGAGAGAAACATATCCATTATTGTTGTGTTTACATGGAAACCATGGGACTTCCTCCAAGATAAAAGGCTGATTCACTGAGCAGCTCTTGTGCTAATGGCTGGAGATCATTCATGTGCTTTTGAGTGGATCGTGGTACAAGCTGCACCTGCCTTTAGGCTTTCTCAGTCACAGCGGACAAATTTCCAGTAGCTCCAGTTCTCTCTGTCATTTAAAAGGATGCTGCAGTGAAATTAAAGGAATAATAGCTGATTGTCTTCAGAAACATTTTTTTTCTTTTGAAAGCATCTTCACACAGTTAAATAGAGTTAAAAAACTGGACTAGCTACTTATTCCTAAGAAGCACTCACACCAGCCTGTGTGTGTGTGTGTGTGTGTGTGTGTGTGTGTTGTGGTCATCTAGATTGACAGATTTCTGTCAAATCAAACACACAGAAACTGCCAGATGTGTTTCTTTTTTTTGTGTAAAATAGAAGCATTTATATGTAACACACTTATTATACAGTACAGTGGAAATTAGTCTTCGCACAAGTTTGCTAGGGACCTGATGTCAGAGCTCAGGGTCAGAAATGATATTGCTCCTGGAATGCTCCCAGCAGTGGCAGCTTGTCAGTCCTGGGGTTTGAACCTTTGTGGATCTGTTAAGTAACCCAGTCTGAGCCTTAAACACTGAGCCACTCATTCACACTGACAAGAAAAAATTACAACTAAGCAGTAGCAATGTGGTAGTCCAGCTACCACTGTTCTCTGATGTGGACCTTCTCTCTGTCTCTCTCTCGCTGTCTCTCTCTCACTCTCAGGGCCACAGCCAATAACAAAGTCCGAGATATGGTTCTGCTGGAGCTGAGCTATGTAAATGCTGACTTGCAGCTTCTCATGGAGCAACTGGAAGGTCTAAACAGTTCTGTAGAGGTTTACCAGAATGTACAGTAAGTACACACATAAACACACGCACACACTTGCTGATTGTCTTATGATCGTGATAATTGACACTGTTAATGCAGCTCATTAGGAACAATACATTATAATTATGCATACATGTGCAGGTAATTCTTAGTAACCAAAAGAATGTTTTGGTATTTTTGGAAAGAACGCAGTACACTTGCAAATGTTGATTTGCGGATGTGCCAAGTTTTTTTTTCTGATATCACCCTGTAACAGTTTATAAACATCTGCTGTAGAAAGAGAAATGCTTACTAAGCTTTTAGCTATATGATTTACTGTTTCTTATTGTTTAGTGAAAGTTAGAAACAACTATTTTATTGGTGCAGTTTAGTTTTTAGGCAAACCACATTTATAATTTACAGTTAATATTAGAGATGTATATTAATAGTAATTAATTTGTAATAAAACATTGCAAAAAGGCTGGTGTTTAAAACTATTTTACTGGATGAAAAAATGTTTTTTTTAATGCCGGTTTTCTGCTCCAAATGCACGAACGAACACTGGAGACTAGGTTCAATAAAACCACAAGTAGGGCTGTGTGAACATATCGCTACAGCTAACCATTGTAATACTTTTTTCCCCCAAGAATGTTTATGGATTTTACTAGTCTTTAGTCTACTAGCTTTTTAGTCTAGTATCAATGCATACTTAAATTTACGTAAATTATATTATATGCTCAGTGTGTCAAACACTCCTGTAGTTGTTGCTGACATATATGCCCAGTGAATCAGAAGCAAACATGGAGAAAAAAAAATAAGGTGCTTTCTATTGTTGTGTTTTTAGTCTTCAGTCTTCCTTTTTTCGAAGTATTGCCATGTATTCTAATATGTATTTTATTAGCAAAGTTCAGTATTGACTAGAGAGAGAGACAGAAGGAGAGATGGGGCCAGATATGGGAAACATGAGTTGGGAGGGAGGGCAAGAAAGAGAAGAGGGAGTCATAGAACACTATGATGATTCAGCAGTAATGCAGGACAGAGAAGGATTGCTCTCTTTGACTAGGACATTTTGTACTTTTTACTCCCATCCCCCCCCCCCGACCCTTTTATTGTAATTGAGTTCACCACACCTTGCTGATGCATGAGGAATAGACAGAATGAGACTATAAGCACATGCAAACACACACTTGTTTTCAAAAATTATGATCCAGGCGCCTCCCATGCACAGTGCTTGCTGAACTGGTTTAGATGCTGACAAGCTTGTCTTCTTGAGCCTGTTAGACTGGTAGACTTAATCACTAGTATATATGCGAACGAATAAAGGGATAAAAAAGGTAGTAATGAAAGATTAGTGTTCTGTTGGTTAAGGGACTTCAAATACCAAAAAAATTGCATTGCATCAGAAACATTACTGATGGTGGCAGGGTTAAATCAATTTGAAGGGCCAATTTTCTCTCATATTTTTTTATAGCGCCCAAACATATGTGCTGAAACGTATTACAGTCGTAGGTCATTCAAATATTTTTAACCTACTGATTTATAAATTTGGACATTCTGGATATATTACTCTTTTGACGCACAGCTGTTTCACTCACTGGATAGTAAAGGTGTACAGCTGCAGCATCTTTTTTTAATAATCTTTTTAAATTAACATCATCACGGACATGAACACACAACCATGTCTTCAGCATTATTTTTTACCTGCCTCTTGTGTTTTACAATGTTTCTCTGCCACTTGTGTTACAATTGTTGAACTTGTGATGACCTTATTGGCTAAAACACAAGCAGGTTGCTTTATATGTAGACGAATTTGAGTTGCAGTGTTCGCATCAACTCCAACAGGTGATCTCTTGTTTAGTTACGCACTGTGCTTCCCAGGACAGGTTTGTATATTGCTATATCATCATGTGTATTCGTTCTGTTTTAGACTGGAACACTGGAGGGAAACCTTCTTCTTATAACCCTAGGATTGTTCCAGGATTACAATTTCCTTATGCACAAAGTCGGACCGAGAATGACATAGCTTGCTTATGGGATAAATTAGAACACTAATTGCACCCCAGGCCTCCTTGCTTGTGATCAGATGGAAAATATCTTCATTCAGACATTGCGAAAATTATCAATCAATTAGTAATTAGTATTTTTTAATTATTGACTAGTGTAGATTATTTTGTAGTCCCCTAAAATGACCAACTGTCAGATTGGCTCATGTATTAAAGGAACAAGGAGGGGGAGGCGGGGGCAGGACTTATACATCTGCACTCAAGTGGTCCTTTTCTTGTAAAGATTCCTTGTTTCCAATAACAACCGCAAAAACAAGAAGATTAATTAGTGGTGTGTGTGTGTGTGTGTGTGTGTGTGTGAGAGAGAGAGAAGGAGAGAAACACAGAGAGAGTGGGGGTGTCCTTAAAAGACTCTGGTCAGCTTTATTGCCTCTGAATAAGAATCAGGCTCTTTTTTTCACCTGAGCATGTTTGCCAAAATAATCTCAGCATGTATGCATCCACAGTAATGCAGCCAGACAACACGCCATCACCTGCAGTCAGTGTGGCTCTAATCCTAAAGATAAGATTAAAGAAACCCAGTGGTAAAGTACAGGGTCTGGCTGTACACTCTAGTGCATTGTTAATAGTATTGTAAATAGCTCTGGGGACAAATCCGTGTAACCACAACACTATATGCAGTCAGGAAGTATTCAGGGTTCAAATCCCCGCACCACCAAGTTGCCACTGTTGGACCCCTGAGCATGGTGCTTGACCACAAATTGCTTGATTGTATAAAAGAATTGCATGTAAGTCGCTCTGGATAATGGTGTCTTCCAAATGCTGTAATTGTAATACACAAAAAAAATAAAGAGGGCTGTTTTTTTAGGCTAATAGTTGTGTGAATATAACAGCGTAAAAACTATTTTTTTAATTTCACTTAATGTTGTAAATATTCCATGCCTAATAGTGTATTTAGATCATGAAAAGAAAAAAGGTGTGTACTTGCAGAACCACATTTGTGAAGAGGCATTTCAGGTTGTAGTACAGGCTGAGCAAAATGAAGGTCGGAGCAATGACAGATTTCCACAAAACATGTTTGAGGACAGTTTTTTTCAATTATTTTTAAAAAATTAAAAAAAATTTTTCTTTCTTCAAATTGAAGCAGCTTTTTAGTTTTAAAATCTGATTTACAAATTATTATATTTTTTGTAGTAGTTATAATGTTTTTGGCCACTTTTACACTGCATGTATGAAGTGACCTAATGAGATACTGTATGACTGACGACTATGTAAGCAGGAAAAAAGCACGTGGATTCCAATATTTAAAGATTGGTTTCAGGAAATAAATCGGATAGGAATCAGATATGTGCATTAGCGCTGGTCACGTGAGCAGACAGATCAGATTTTTTACCTGTCAATCCGAGTCCAACGTGATTCAATACGCGCATGACGTCAAACCAGGTTTGACACCAACAGCGATGTATATAACTTGGCGCAATAATGTATTTTTGTCTGTAAACATGAAAAAAAGAGTGCTCTATTAAAAAGAAAAGAAAAAAGTATATTTTATAAGTTAGCAATCAATACTACGTTTGGCCATTAATCAATGCTACGTTTAACAAGGGCTCTTCAATAGCATTGTTTTTGTCGATTTTTAAATATGATATGGAAGCAAAATACTGAATATACATTCCTTCCTGGGCCATTGCATTCAAGCTGTTTTTACTTCCTTTTCCGGTCAGTAAGTCTACTTTGGGTTATTTTGCTATCTATAGAGTAAAAGCAGATATCAGGTACAGGTCATATTTAAAAGATGATGTAAGCAGATTATTAAAAAAAATCAGAGATAATCACTAAATCCAAATCCAAATTGGGCATCAAAATCTGCAGTGTAAATGCAGCCTTTGTCATAAATAAAATTACTTGCAACACTTAAAACTATTTTTTAAATACTTTTATTTATTTATTTATTTATAACCAATGGTTTTATAGACAATAAGATGCTCTATGTTGTAGATTTAGGTGACTTGTATATTAAGAATATGTAACTCGCCTGTAATTTTGCTCCTTTTATATCTTTTTACAGAGATTCAGCCATAATCCCTCTTATTCCTTTGGGCCTGAAGGAGACCAAAGATGTTGACTTTTCTGTACCTTTCAAGGTTTGTTTTGGATTTTGTCCCCATTTTTTGTCATTTATTTGTTACACTTTGCAGGTTAAACAGAAATATAGAAAGTTGTAATGTTATTAATTTACAAAGAAAGTGTCCAGTAAAATGTAGAGTATGTATGATTTAAACTGTGAGGGAATTTTGTGTTTTCCAAACCCCCTCAGGTTTTCGAGATGCAGTTCAATCCGTTTTTAACTAGCTTGCAACCAATCATATTTTTTCAGTAATGACAGTGTTGTGTGATTTATGTCTCTTTTTGCAGTCAGTCACTGTGTATTTAAAGCGATGGATGATGTGGGTGTGTGTCTGCATGGGTGGGTGTGTAAGTGACATTTTAGAAAAATGCCTTCTTGTATGGGATGGTTACAATTAAATGTGCATTTTGGCAGGATTTCATCCTTGAGCATTACAGTGAGGATGGCACACGCTTTCAGGATGAAATTGACGATCTGATGGACCTCAGAAAGGTATCAAGTAATTATGCATAAAGTGACTTTAACTTTTATACTTTATATTCCAGCTGATGAAGGCATTGTAAGATATTTACATCATATTAATGCATTGTCATGTAGGAGAAATAAAACCCCCTAAGTATTTACTGTTTTATGACATCTTCACACCACCTCATCACTGATTCTTTTCTGCTAACAGCACACCATGTTATCTCTTATGAATGATACATAACATAATAAAAATTGTTTGCATATTTCTTATGTGTGTTTTGAGCAGGCGTGCCGCACTCCAAGCCGTAATAACGCAGGGGTTGAGCTACTCGCTAGCTACTTTAGCCAGCTGTCACTTCTGGAGAGCCGTTTCTTCTCCCCTAACCGCCCGATGGGCATTTTCTTCACATGGTGTGTTCCAATCCAAGTTACACTAAGTAGCATCTGCATTTGTTAATAATTAATTATTTGTTGAAATTGTTAGTGACATGAGTTGGTAGTTACTGAAAGTTACATTTAAAATGACAGTGTTCAGGATCTGGTTAACTAAAAAGTGTATAATGTTTTACTGAAAGACTTTGCCTTTTTTGGCAATATGTGTGGCATTATGTGCGTTTATGGCGTCTACCTTTATCAACAGTCAATTCAGTTCTCTATTGCTTTAAAGTGCAGCCTGTCTATATTGAGTTGTGTAATACAGTATGTTGTGTCATGCGTAACTTTAACTTAACATTTTAAAGTAAGTAGCACATTTAGAGATGCATTAAAATCCCATGGAAAGAAAATGAATATCCTGTTAAATCTCTTGTGTGCAGGTACGATTCTTTCACTGGTGTACCAGTGTGCCAACAAAATATATCCTTGGAGAAGGCAAGCATTCTCTTCAATTTGGCCGCTTTATACACTCAGCTCGGCACACGCAGTGACAGACGCACACAGTCCGGCCTAGAGGATGCCATTGCTGCCTTGCAAAAATCAGCTGGTTAGTACCCTTGGTTATTGATAATTATATAAATTAAAGACAATTAACATCTAGGACGGACTCTACTCTAGTGGTGTAAGTGTTATAATTGTTTTATTTGCTTGTGATTTGGATGTTATGTGGTTGGGGTTTTTTGTATACATTTTTAAGAGTATATACAAATTCAGTCATTCAGCAAGTTGTATAGTTAACAGTTGTCTTGATTTAAATAGTGGTGTAAATTGTATCATAAAGATAATAATTGCCATATGTTGTGTGTAAATTTAAAAATTCTCACTAGGATGCTTTTAACAGCCTTTAGGCTAAATGTCTTATCTTAAACTTTTAGGTGTGCTTCATCATCTGAAGGAAACCTTTACACACACTCCCAGCTATGACATGAGCCCCGCTATGTTGAATTTGCTGATAAAGATGATGTTGGCTCAGGCTCAGGAGTGTGTGTTTGAGAAGATCACTCTGCCTGGAATTCCCAATGAGTTCTTCAGCCTGCTCCGGATGGCACAGGAAGCTGCCAAGGTACTTAATTTTTGTGGTTGCAGGTTGAAGTTAAATGTATGTATTATAAACCCTTTGACATTTCTATATGTATATAATGTGTTGTAGGTGGCAGAAGTGTATGAACAGGTCCACCAGGGCATGATCCTGCCCCCTGTTAAAGACAATGTGCCCTTCTTCTGGTCCACAATGGCACAAGTGAAGGCTTATCACTATAATGGTCTTGCCCATTACTTTCTTTCCACATCCCTACTGGACCATGAGTGTAAGTTAATAAACCTGTAAAACAACCTCATTTCATATCCATTTATACAATAGGCAAAAAACAACCTAGACTTCCTAGATTTTTAAAGTGTTCCCTCCATCATGCTTCAACTGTAGTGTGTTTTTAAGGATGAAAGGATAAAATATATAGTTTTCTTTAATTACCCGATATGTTATAATTACAAAATAGAATAAATAACGTATAATAAAAATAAATACGTTTGTCCATATTTTTACATATAAAGCCCATGGTCCTCCAGTAAACTCCCAAATTCTTCTGATAATTAATTGGTTGAAAGCTCTGTATGCCTTCAAAGATTTTACTTTTCCACAAGAGAGCAGTAAATTCAGGCTAACTTACATTAACAGAGTCACCTTACATTCATAAAGATTTTAATGAGTCCAGTCTGGTGTACTAAACTGGTATTGAAGCCTGCTGAGCATGTGCCAGAAGTCAAAACAAATAGACCAAGAAACAGAAAGAGAGGGAGAGGCAAATGCAAAAGTACGCACATGGCTTCACCTTGAAAACTTCAAAACATTTTTAAATGCACTAAGGGTTGCTTCTGGCTAAGGTCTATAAACCGTTCCCATAGAGGGCAGAAATTTTATCAGTTCTTTGTAAGTGCCAGGAATGAAAGCCTCCCTGCTTAGATCTGAGAACTCACAGATGCCTTGAGGGATGTGGCGTTAACATTAAACAGATCTCAGACAGTAAATCTTTGTATCAGTTTTAGTTTGGCTGAGTATGCAATTTTATTTATTTAAATATTAATATTATTTATATATATTTTTTTATTTATGTACTTTTCTAAGATTATTTATGTAAAAGAGCTTCTACATAAATAATCATGGTAAATTTATCATGTAAACCGTTTGCCTGTATATTATAAATTATATTATAAATAATAGAATATTTTTTTAGTATTATATTTTTGTGTTGTTAATATCAAGATTGTAATTGTAAAATTTAAAGCATTATTTTGATATTAGTGTGTGTGTGTGTGTGTGTGTCCTTATAGTAACCCTTAGTGATGATGAAGATAAGCAGGAGAAGGCTCTTTCTCAGGCATATAACACTATGCCTGATGGATACACTGCCCTTGAGGTCCTGCGCAAGAAACAGGAGCGGCGCCGCATAGGTAACACCCTTAATACCACTAGTATCATTAGATTAAACATCTGTTGTTCTGAATACTAGCACCAAAAATCGAACATTTATTATTTAGAAGTGAATACATTAACAGCAAATATTTGCCCTACAAACTATAAAAAAGCAAATAGAATCGCAGAGCTTGTTCACACCCTCCCATTTTCTTCCACCCAACAGGTAAGGCTCACCTGAAGCGTGCCATAATGAACCAAGAGGACGCACTGCGCAACCAGACCCTGTGCCCTCACCTCCGCAAGCTGGAAATCCTCAGCACTGTTCTTGAAGCCAGCCACAAGCGTTCACTTGCAAAATTTGGGCAAAACGACACAGAAGAAGAGTTCACAGATTACATGGAAGCACCCAATATTATTTGTGAGTTGCCCTAAAATTTAAAAAATCTGACATAAATTTAATTATACCTGACTAACACTAAAATTAGAATACAACGTAATACAATAATATTCTAATAATTTACCATACAAAAACACAATAATAACAATTCCACACCCATTACATCAAAAGACAGACTAGGGTTGCAGACACGCTCTAAAAAAACAAGCATACTAAAGTAGTGTATCCTAAAGACTGAATTTTAAAATTCTTACCTTTAAAAAGAACACTGGTGTCTCCTGCCCCTAGGTGTCATTTGAGAGAGAAAACAAACCTAATAATATAATATATAACCTGATTATATAAATTATCCAGCAGCTGTCTGTACTGTCACGTCTGCTACTGTACAAAATTAGATGTTGATCCTCTGTCCATTCAGTATTGAGAATTTAACAGTATTGTGGTATAAAATTCATAAAAACTTTTACCAAACATTACCAAACCAAATTTATATTTAACATGATATAGAATCAATATTTTAATGTTTCATATTGTTTGTACATAAAATAGAGCACATGTTCACATTATCCAAGCAGATGATAATGATTTTTAGTCTTGTTTCCAGAACACAACACAACATAACACTGTTTTATCCCCTATTCGGCAGCTAAAACTGAGCAGAAAGCAGATCTGGACGTTCCTGCTACCACTAAGGTGAAAGTAAAAGACTTATTCCACCGACTGGTATGTGGGAAACTAATTTTTCTACTAGTTTTTCTATTCAATTCTCTGGGTCTGTTCACAGCATAGCAATGTTTAAGATTTGTACTGCTAGAAAAAAGCATCAGTTTATATTTGTGCTTTTTTTTTTTTGCTTGCATGCTGGATTGAATAGGCCCTCAAATACAAAAGCTTCTTCACACTGTTTAATATTTATTTTTACCCCCTAAAGTCCTGCTGTGTAGTATTTTTAACTAGTGTAAAGAAGCTTTAAACATTATTAACATTATTAACTGTGGGTGAAGTGCTGTTGGCAAAAACCTCCACACACACACACACTTTCACACAATTTCTTATCCTACAGGTTTTTAGCTGTTTAGTTGTTTTACTACAGTCTGATATGATTCATTACTAATAAACTTGAAAACCTTTTTGTAAATCATTCAATGTATTTTGCCCACAAAAGCACACTGTATCAGGGAAAAACATGTACCAAGGGCTGCGCATCTTCAGATGCTGAACTTGTTTTGCTTGTAATCAATTTGTCTCTTTGACACAGTTCGGCAATCTGAGAACTTGTGACTCAACTGATTATTCGTTGTCAGCTATATCCTAAACTACTTCTCATCGTATTTCCTTACTCCATATGATGGATCACAGAAATAGTAGAGAAAAAGCATATGAACCACAACACTGCTTTTATTTTATAAGCTAAATGGCCAGTTTCTTTAATTGAGACTTTAGTTTGTTTTTCTGGATGCATATTTTACATAACACCGTCCTGAACGGCATTTAAAGAGCAACTAAGCTGGGTTAAGGTAAATTTTTGTCTTTTTTTTTTTTTTTTTTTTTTTTGCATTTCAATACGTCTCACAGGCAGCTGAGATAGATGTGTATAGAACTTTATAGAGTTAGAGTGAGCGTTGGATTTTATTATCCTTTACAGGAAATTTGTCTCAAGCTGCCATAGTACAAAAAACACACACTGTAACAACATTAACAAAGTTATTATTTAATGACAATACTAATAATAAGTCACAATTACTGTAACTTACTATTTAAAATCCTAACAGATGCTTGTACAAATGAACTGTTATAGTATAACACTTCCCATGGTTCTTCGAGGACTTCTCTGTTCTCTGTTGAGTCTGGTTCCTTTCAAGGTTTCTTCCTTGCCACCGTCTTCCTTGCTACCAAGTTTTTCCTTGCCACCGTCACCCTCGGCTTGCTCATCAGGGACAAATTGATTTTTCAGTACTCAAATTTATAAAGAGCGCTGTCTCTGTGGTTTCCACCACTTCTGCATATGACACCGTCTCCTCATGGGATATGAAACTATGCATCGTATGCATACTTTAAAATGCGGGCAGGAGTAGTATTTAATCTGGGAATGTTTTGCATACTGCGTTTTGCCTATTAAATATTTCGATATACTTCTTTCCTCATGTACTCAGTTTTCAGATAGGCCACAGTGACATTACATCTAATATAGCCAAAAGTGTTTTCACAAGAGTGGAAGCACGATGAGAGCCAAACACTGTGAACTGGAACGCTGACTAGACCCTGAAGTTCCGCACAAATCGTTAGTGTCAGATCTCACTAATGCTATTGTGGCTGAATCAACAGAATTCACTGGCTGGTAGGTGTGTTTCCAGTGGTGTGGATGATGATGAAGGAGTACAAGTGTGATAAAAACTGACACTAAAGGGATGTATAAAAATCCTGGGGATTTAAACTCTGGAGGGTTGAAATATGTTGCGGTATACTGTTAGAGAAACAGCTGATGTAAGGCAAAGAAATTGTTTTTCCATCAGGCTGCAACCTGCTGGCCCTTAAATCTGACTGTATTTTACAGAGAAGTTAATAATGTGTGTTTAGTAATGGCACTTTAAATTTCAGTTTATGTGTCATGCATTGCAGGGCCCACTGTCTATATTTTCAGCCAAACACAGGTGGACTGCACCACGCACGCTAAGGGTGAAGGCTGCGGACAGAGACATAGGTTTCACACTGAAGGGGGAGGCACCTGTCCAGATCCAATCACTTGACCCACTTTGCCAGGCAGCTGTAAGTACATACACACGCACATATGCAGAGGCAGTGGTGGTTCATATGGTGAGGACTTGATGTACATCATAACCCATGAAGGCTTCTGATTCTACACCTTTCTCTTTAAAAATGCCTTTTCAAATGTATTCTTAATTCATCTGTATGTTTTTCAATGCAAACAAAAGCATTATCATATATATGCAGTGCCTTCCTTCACACACATTTAACCTTTATTTAATGTAGTGATTAACTACATTTATTTATTATTTAATGTTGTAATGTATTAAGTAACAAATTAACTCTATGTATCTTGTAGTTTTGTAATGGTAATTTTTCCAGGCATTATAGAAAAATCAACAAATTGTATTTTCTTTCACCAGTCTGGCACGCAGTATAGGACGAATGTCAAAGTAACAAATTATTTCGAATAAACCCTGTAATGATCAAATCTAGACATGCTAGTGATGACATCTAGTAATGCACACAGGGTGCTGTAGAGGAAGTGCCGACTGGCCCTGTGTTAAAGTGAAAAAAACAGTCTGTCATGTCTTTGCGATGCTTTTCAAACATTGACATACTTATTTTTTAAAATAAAACAATTATCATAAGTAAATCTATATAATAATCTGCATAAAATTGTTTGCGCTGAATATTTGTAGTTTGTATTTATTTATTAATATATTGGCTTTAATTGGAATTAAATGGCAAATACATATAATTATCAAACACACACATGGACCTTATATATTTTAAACAAGATATAGTCATTACTGTAGTCCTCTGATATTTTTGAAAACCCCTCTGTATTTGCTTTTCTTAAAGTCATGTTACCCCTGATACTCTATCTATCTTTGAGCTGTCTAGAGCAGCTGCACTTGTTCAGAAATAGATGCTCACACACACACACACACACACACACACACACACACACACACACACACACACACACACACACACACACAGTATACATCACATACTCTACATGGTGTGTGTGTAAATAAGTCTGTTCTCCCTCTGATAAACTCCTTTTAAATACAAGCAGCACAAAACAACATAAACCTCTAAAATCATGATTTTCTCCGGCTACATTCTTTTGTCTTTCTCTGACTCTGCTTTCCCTTTTTTTTGCTGTTGTCTGTTATCATCCCCAGGCGGATGGCCTGAAAGAGGGTGATTACTTAGTTGCCGTTGGTGATACGGACTGTAAATGGATGGGCGTGAGTGATGTCATGAAACTCTTGAAGGATGTGGATGAGGAAGGCATTGACATAAAGGTCATCAGCATGATGGACAACAGCATCCAGGCCATGGTAACTATTCCAACATCCTGCTGAGCATTTGCATGTGCTTCTTTGATTCCCTAAATTTACTTCCTGTTTATTAAGACAAGGATTAAGACCATTGGTAAACCTTTTCTGTGTGTGATTTCTCTTCCAAAACAGCCCACAAAAAGTGCCACATTCTCGGGTGGTCTCCCAAAAACCTATTCCATGATCTGCCTGGCTGATAATGACGAAGACAAACCTACAAAAACACGCAAAGTCAGCAAGAAACTGTCCTTCCTGAGCTGGGGGCTAAAGAACAAGCAGAAGAGTGCCAGCACCCTGAGCCTCCCTACAGCTGATTATAAACCTTCAATCCCAAAAGCCTTCAATGACAGTGGCCTCTATTAAACACACACACACACACACACAGAGCTGACACAGATCTGCTGACGGTGACGCAGTGCAATTTGCGCTGTCAGTGAAATGTAGTAAAGGAAAAACCCTGTTTGCACAGTTTTTTTGTGACAGATTAAAGAGTAAATGCTGGATGTTTTGCTAAATCATTGATTTTTCTTTAATCAATGATTTAAAATCCACGAAGCGCAAATAGGAAAGCTGGAAAAATTGAAATGTGTTGTATACCTGGTACATTATCTGTGCACCCTCTACAAGGAATGTTTCAAACCTAACAGTCCTGATATTATGCGACCTGATCTTGCCAATAGAATTCTGTGCTTTAACCAGCCAAGACTGTTCAACTGCTGCTGCTGTAAATCTTATTTTATTGTACTTTTCTGTAGAAGAGTCAGTGATTGTTTGTAGATGAGGTTACCTGCAAATGCACAGATATCTATTTTTTCTTTGAGCTAGTTTCTCTACAGACTAAAGAATAAAGGATTTACTTCAAACAACACTGCTATAGGGACCATTTTAAAGAAGTAGAAATGTTAGATAGTGTGATCTGTTCAAGTTGGAGTGTTAGAGTTTGTGTAATGTGAATGTTCAGTGGCTGATTCATGGATTGTGTTAATATCCACGTGCAGTGCTGGTGTCTGTATTATAAACAATGATTCATTATTGGTTTGGAGATATATAGATGGTGAGATTCGCTAGGACTCTGGTGGAGCTTGAGTTAAATATAGTGGCAGCCTCGAGCTCGAAGGATTACAGACGAACCTCATTCAGTATGAAAAGATTGTATATTATTTTTATTTTATAACGTAGGCTATTTGCTAGCACCTTCTGAAGTGTTAGACGTATTTCACTGTCTACAACGTAGATACTTACACACATTTGATAATCAAATAAATATAATGCACATTAAGAAAATGATCTATAAATATAAGTATGCTTTTATTCGTATGTAGTGATGTCCCACTGTGGCTAGTAACACATAAGTGATGCCATAGGGGAATGTTTTATTTGTAAAATTTGTGCAATTAAGTATTTGACTTCACATCATTCACTTCAATGTCTTTGGTAGTATTTTATCTGTATAATTATTATTTTCCGTGTGTGAGTGTTTGTCCTATTCGACTGTCTAATTCCTTTTAAAAGTGTTTATCTGAATCTGAGTCTTATCCATGTCGATGTCTTGGCGTTTACCAGGACTGTATAATCTTGTTTTATAGACATAAATTCTGGGGATTTTTAGATTAAATTAAAAATGAGTTTAATGTCAGCTGATTTAACAACCTCATTATTGGTAGTCGATGTCACATGAAGGATTATTGTTGCTCTATGATTACGATGAAAATAGCACATTTAAGTCATATTTATATTTATATTTTGTGGGTCAATTGTTAATGTATTAGTTAATGTAAGTGAGCTCTAAAGGGCAACCCTCTCTAATGGTACTATATTCATTGTGGATTCTTTACTTTCTGTGTTTCTGTTGCACTCTACTGTTTATATTGAGTGGAAGTGAGGTTTGTTTTCTGTCACTTTATTGTATACAGAGCTGTAATAAAAAATAAAATAATGGGTATGAGCTACTTTTGTTGATCATTTGTTTTGTGTTTGTGCTTAAATGGCCTCAACATGATCGTCCGAGCTTTAAAACTTCAAAATACGACCAGCTTTCTCTTACCCAGTGTTAGAAACGGTTTAATCACATTCTCAAAGAATTCCACCCGTTGCTGTAATGCTGAGGTTACTGAATTTGTTAACAAGAGATACAAATTAATTAACCTAAAGCAAGATCAACAACCTATTCTAATGTGAAAAATTCACTGAAACACACACATTCTTCAGGTTATTTTACATAAGGTAATGGTTGCTTTATTTGTTCCTGAATGCAGCAGTTCTGAGAAAGCGGTTCATGTTTGTCCCTCGATAACTGAAGGAACACAGTATACAGATTAATGAACCAGAATATACATGCATATCTCAGTGTCTCTATTTTCATAGAACACACTTAATGCACATCCAGAAAATCCTGCAATGCAAAACCCTATGCAGAAACAAGTCAAGAGCTTCACTTCATGTGTTCAGTTGAATTCAGTGCTATTTATTTGATTAACACTTTTAACAATAAATGCTGTTGTAAAGCAGCTTTCCATAATTTAAATAAATAAGTAACTAACAATGTCCGGTTATATTTTAATGTCCAGATGTATCCCTAATCAGCAGGCCAGAGGTAAAGGTAGCAAGAACAAACTCCCTGAGGGAGAAAGCTTAAGGGGAACCAGACTGAAAAAGAAAGCAGTAAGTTTGATTTATAAACATGTTGGATTCTACATACGTTTAACTGAACTTGTGTAAGCAGAAACTTTTAAGCTCGATAAGATGTAATTTCTGTGACTTTAACCAACATTTTTGTTGCGTTTTAGTTTAAATGTTACAAACTTTTCAACTACTATAAAAATTTGAACAAGCGGCATTTTGTCTATAGTGACTTACGTTTATCATAGCTATTATTCATTTTTCAGACACCCAATAAGCAACAGTGCCTCATATGATATGCTTTATACAGTCACAGCACACTTACCTGATGTATCTTAGTAGTTGTAATGTTTGAAAGGGTAAATGCAGAACCTGGATAGAAACCTTCAACTAAACTGAACAGTTTTAACAAAAAAGCCTGTTTGGAACAATCTGGATTGCAGGGTCACAAATAACCCAGTATTTATTCAATTGGCTAAAAAATTAGAGGAGGTTGGATATCAACAAACATCTGATCAACTGCACAACTCATTTTAGGAAGACAAGCTGTAAATTTGGGAAAGTGGTAGCTGAATGGTAAAGGTTGGACTGCTGATCAGACGATTGTGAGTTCAATTCCCAGCACCACCAAACTGACACTGGTGGACCCCTGAGCATGGCCCTTAACCCCTTACTGCCCAGTTTGATAATTAAAATGAGAAAAATAGTAGTTTTTTTGGATAGGGGTGTCTGCCAAAAATACCTGTGTTTATCCAATTGTGTCTGTTAATTACTTTTCAGAGAACAAACAGAACTACTGTATTTATTCAATACAGCAGCCAAATTAACTAAAAATAAAGCATCAACAGACATTTACTTTTATTTATGAACTACTTTAATTTCTAGGTCAATACTATTAGAGATAAAATAACCATGCAGCAAACAGCTGCAGTATCGCTTTAGATGATCAGTGCACTATAGATCTCCCGAAGAACAATTCGACTCATTCTCGAGGATGAGGATCTAAACCAACAACATGTATGTTAGACCCTATTCTATTCTAAGCTCTTAAAAGAAGTAATTCCTGAAGTCATAGGTCCGCTTCTGAATATAATTAGTTCATTATCGTTATTGGGATATTTCCCCAAAATATTTAAACTGGCTGTTATTAAGCTCATGAAAAACAACTTTATCCCAAAGATCTAGTACATTACAGGCTGATCTCAAACCTCCCATTTCTGTTTAAGGTGCTTTTTAGTGAAAAATGGTATCTGTGGAAATTTTCTGGTCGGGATTTAGATCCTATCATAGTACTGAGACTGCTCTAAATAGAGTAACAAATGACCTGCTGCCAACAGCTGATAATGGCTGTCTCTCCCTATTAGTGCTCAGTTCTGCGTTTAACACTGTTGATCACAGAATGTTTTTAAAGTACATTAGAAACTTCGTTGGCATCAGTGGAAGTGCGTTAGCATGGTATCATATCGCTCGAAAGTAAAGTATAGAGTACCCCAAGGCTCAGTTCTCTCAGTTCTTACTTTTTACACTTTACATGTTACCCCTGGGAGATATTATTAGGAAACAGGGTGTTAGCTTTCAATGCTTTGCTGATGACACTCAGCTAATATATTTTTTGCAGCCTTGCAAAACTTACCAATTCGATAAACTAACTGAATGCATAGTTGATATAAAAAACTGAATGACAAATAATTTCTTATTGCTGAATCCTAAACAAACAGTGTTTATTATCAGATATAAAGCCTCTGCCTCTAGATCACTATCTAACACTTGATGGCTGCTCTGTCAACTCTTCATTGTTAGTTAGAAACTTAGTTAGAAGACAGCAATCTTTCCTTTGAGAACCACATTTCTATCATTTGTGAAAATGCATAAATTCGGATCTATGCTCTCGAGGTAAAATGCAGAAATTTTAGTTTATGCGTTCATGACCTCAAGATTAGACTTTTGTAAGGCTTTATTGGGTGGTTGTTCTGCTAGCCTGATAAACAAAATCCCACTGGTCAAGAACGCAGCAGCTAAAGTTCTTACTAGAAGCAAAAAATATGATCATATTAGCCCGGTTCTGTCAACACTGCACTGAGGCGGTGCAACTTCAGGCGGCAGATCCTTTTTCTATCTAGCACCCAACCTTTGGAATAATGTACCCTGCACTGTTCGGGAGGTAGACACACACTGTCAGTTTAAAGCTAGATTAAAGACACATCTCTTTAACCTGGCCTACACATAGTACAAAAATGTTCATTATTCAAATCCATTAAAGGATGGTTAGGCTGCAATAATTAGTTCAGTCAGAACCGGGAAACACCACCAATAACACACTATATGTTTGTATATCATTAGTCGAATGGCATCTACACTAACATACGTCTCTTTGTTTGGTGGATTAGCACTTGGAGACAATAAGGCAGTTTCTCAGTGATATCTTGTCCTCTGGACGGCATCCGCAAAAGACCACGGAAACTTTACTGCAGCATAAGTAACCTACTGGTTTGTCTGGTCAGAGGACAACTGACCCCTGACTGAGCCTGGTTTCTCCCAAGGTTTTTTTCCCCATACTGTCACTGATGGAGTTTTGGTTCCTTGCTGCTGTCGCCTCTGAAAAAGTTTTTTTTTTCCAAAAAGCAGGTATAACTTCTCAAACGATGCTTCACACATGAACTGTATTCGTACTTTGAAAAAGTATGTGTCTATCTGCGTGTGTTTGTGTGTCTATCTGCGTGTGTTTGTGTGTGTGTTTGTAATTCAGTTGAACAAACAGCAAACTAGTGCATCGAGCTTCACTTCTCACCAGCCGTATTTCATGTTCTGGGTTTTCCAGTAGCGGTTTAGTGTAAGGAGAGTGGACATCTGTCTGCAACCTGAACTTTACTATAACTAGCCAAAACCAGTTACAAAAGACGCTCAAAGATCTGAACTTCAAACTTAAACAGTATTTTAGTACTAACAGCCTGTGCGGCTTTTACAGCAGAACAAACAGGAGAGTGTTCTAGGCTGAAAAAGTGTCATTTTATGTGTCATAGAAAATGAAAATATTACATGACATACTAAGGCAAATAAATGAAATGGCCTGTGGTGATGACTGTGAGAATCAGGGATGCTGAGCATGTGGTGTACTAATGCACTTTAAATCATTTCCATTCAGGGGATTTCTGGACTGTGGCTTAGTTATTAAAGACACCGGCTTTTAATGCCAATACTTATGTCAGAGTGGTTTTGCATGTGTGTGTGAGAGATAGAAAAAAAGATAGAGATGAATGCATGGTTCTGCTTTCTGTTTCTGTAGATGATCCGAAAGTTTCGTTTTGTTGAATTAGTTTTTTTTTATTTTTTATACTCCAGCATGATTAAGGTTTGTTTCAGGATCACTGTAATCTGACAAAAAGATCCCTGAAAGAAGTGAGTGGTACGGAGAGCACATGGAATAATAATTAAACCTGGCCACATATTTCCAGGGAGGTCTAAATTTTGCCTTTAAGCCAGTACCATTTTTTTTGCTCAGAAATCTGAAAGATATGCATTTTTTTTCATTTGCTGATGACATCTTAAATGTTGACATTAATCTATTAAGACAACCCATTTCACAATTGCAACATCGTGATATCTAATTAGTCAATGTCCTGTTGATGTTAAAGTACTAAAGTTTGATTTTTATTAAAGTGTGTATGAAAAGACTAGAAATGACTTCTGCTGATTTATTTAATTTAATTTAATGAAAGCCTGCATCTGATTTAAAATAACTGTAAGAGATTTTTTTAGGCATTATTTTTTCTAAATTGTTTAGGTACACTTCAAAACTAAAATTGATGATGTTAGACCACAAAGCATCAGTACAGATTATTTTCCTAAATCAGCACACACTGATGCTTTGTGGTCTAACATCATCAAGTCTCATCACAGTGGTGTGATGAGACTTGGTGGAGGCACAATTCATTCTTTTCATATTACATCACATACTAAAATGATTCACTACTTTCATAGTGCTTAAAGTTGCTAATAATTACTGCGTTTCTAATTAAGGAACACACCACTTTTTATCCATTACCAGTGACCTTTATTGTTCTGGAATGTCTTCAAGACAGTTAATTCTTCGTAGTCATTGATAACAGTATAAAGGATAGATTGGTCAAACACTTATCAGCCACTTGGTCATTGCTTATTGCATCTTAGCCAGCTTTTTAACCGGAATCCTCTCTTAGTATGGACAAGTCTATCTGTGCTGGGATGGAAAACCCAGTAAACTTCATAATAAAAAATAAACATAATTATAAATGCAAAACAAATATTTTCAATATCTTAAACAACCCAGTTTAAAAATTTGCAGTGCTGTGGTATTATGTTTAAGGGTGGATCTAAATTCTAGATCTACAAATCGAAAAAACCCTAACAAAAGATCCATACAAAGCCATAATTAAGATCATTTAAAAAAATTAAATAAAACTGCAATAAAAATTTTTAACACACAGGAACTTAATTTGAGTTCATCTTTTTATCATATAATTATATTATTACATAAGTTCAGCCTGTTTACCTGCAAGAAACCTGGAATTCAGGTATTTGATGACTTGGTTGCTTTAAAAAAAGTCATACTTAAACTATATACACTGCTCAAAAAAATAAAGGGAACACTTAAACAACACAATGTAACTCCAAGTCAATCACACTTCTGTGAAATCAAATCAAACTGCCCACTTAGGAAGCAACACTGATTGACAATCAATTTCACATGCTGTTGTGCAAATGGAATAGACAACAGGTGGAAATTATAGGCAATTAGCAAGACACCCCCAATAAAGGAGTGGTTCTGCAAGTGGTGACCACAGACCACTTCTCAGTTCCTGTGCTTTCTGACTGATGTTTTGGTCACTTTTGAATGCTGGCGGTGCTTTCACTCTAGTGGTAGCATGAGCTGTGGCAAGAAGGTTTGCTGTGTCTGTCAGCGTAGTGTCCAGAGCATGGAGGCGCTACCAGGAGACAGGCCAGTACATCAGGAGATGTGGAGGAGGCCGTAGGAGGGCAACAAACCAGCAGCAGGACCGCTACCTGACCTCCAGCAGGCCACAAATGTGCATGTGTCTGCTCAAACGGACTCCATTAGGGTGGTATGAGGGCCCAACGTCCACAGATGGGAGTTGTGCTTACAGCCCAACACCGTGCAGGACGTTTGGTATTTGCCAGAGAACACCAAGATTGGCAAATTCGCCACTGGCGCCCTGTGCTCTTCACAGATGAAAGCAGGTTCACACTGAGCACATGTGACAGACGTGCCAGAGTCTGGAGACGCCATGGAGAATGTTTCTGCTGCCTGCAACATCCTCCAGCATGACCGGTTTGGCAGTGGGTCAGTAATGGTGTGGGGTGGCATTTCTTTGGAGGGCCGCACAGCCCGCCATGTGCTCGCCAGAGGTAGCCTGACTGCCATTAGGTACCGAGATGAGATACTCAGACCCCTTGTGAGACCGTATACCGGTGCGGTTGCCCCTGGGTTCCTCCTAATGCAAGACAATGCTAGACCTCATGTGGCTGGAGTGTGTCAGCAGTTCCTGCAAGACGAAGGCATTGATGCTATGGACTGGCCCGCCCGTTCCCCAGACCTGAATCCAATTAAGCACATCTGGGACATCATGTCTCGCTCCATCCACCAACGCCACGTTGCACCACAGACTGTCCAGGAGTTGGCGGATGCCTTAGTCCAGGTCTGGGAGGAGATCCCTCGGGAGACCATCAGCTACCTCATCAGGAGCATGCCCAGGTGTTGTAGGAAGGTTCATACAGGCACGTGGAGGCCACACACACTACTGAGCCTCATTTTAACTTGTTTTAAGGACATAACATCAAAGTTGGATCAGCCTGTAGTGTGTTTTTCCACTTCAATTTTGAGTGTGACTCCAAATCCAGACCTCCATGGGTTAATAAATTTGATTTTCATTGATAATTTTTGTGTGATTTTGTTGTCAGCACATTCAACTATGTAAAGAACAAAGTATTTAATAAGAATATTTCATTCATTCAGATCTAGGATGTGTTTATTTTAGTGTTCCCTTTATTTTTTGAGCAGTGTGTGTGTGTGTATATGTATATATATATCGAAAATAAATCAGCACTGATGTTATAAAGATGTAATCGGCATGTTTATTTCTAACATGACATCTTTAGCAGCTTGTCTATATTTCAAATAATAGTGTTGGGTAGGTTTGGAGTCAGGGAAAGGAACAGTGAAGGACAGATGATAGTAGACTTTGCTAGGAGGATGGAGATAGCTGTGGTAAATACTTTTTACCAGAAAAGAGAGGAGCATATAGTGACTTATAAGAACGAAGGAAAGAGCACGCAGGTAGATTACATCTTATGTAGACGAAGCGATCTGAAAGAGATTAGTGACTGTAAAGTTGTGGCGGGAGAGAGTGTAGCCAGACACCGTAGAACGGTGGTGAGTAGAACGAAGATGTTAGTCTGGAAGAAGAGTCGAAGGTAGAGAAGAAAAACAAGTGGTGGAAGCTGAAAAAGGAAGAATACTGTAAAGAACTTAGACAGGAGTCGAAACAGGCTCTTGGTGGTCAGCTTGTGTTTTTAGATGAATGGCAAATCACAACAGAAGTGATCAGGGAGACAGGAGGAAAGGTGCTAGGTGTGTCATATAGAAGAAGAGGACAGAAGATAAGGTGACTTGGTGGTGGAATGAGGAAGTTCAGGATAGTATACAGAGAAAGAGGTCAGCCAAGAAAAAGTGTGACATGGAAAAGACTGAGGAAAGTAGACAGGAATACAAGGATTTGTGGCACAGAGTGAAGAGGGAAGTGGCTGAGGCCAAGCAGAAGGCATATGATGAGTTGTACACTAGGTTAGACACTAGGGAAGGAGAGACGGACTTGTACAGGTTAGCAAGGCAGTTGGATCGAGATGGGAAGGCTGTGCTGCAGGTTAGGGTTTTTAAGGATCGAGATGGAAAGGTGCTCACACATGAGGAGCGTATACAGAGAAGATTGAAGGAGTACTTTAAAGTGTTGATGAATGAGGAAAATCAGAGAGAGAAAAGAGTAGAAGAGGTAAATAATGTAATCTGTAGTGAGAGCAGAGAAAAGGTGGAGGAAAACCTGGAGAGGTGGAGGTTTGCTCTGGAGAGAAGAGGAATGAAAGTCAGTTGTAGCAAGACAGAGTACATGTGTTTGAATGAAAGGGAGGGAACTGAAACAGTGAGATTACAGGGTGAAGAGTTAAAGAAGTTATACAAGTTTAAGTACTTGGGGTCGACAGTCCAGTGCAATAGAGGGTGTGTAAAAGAGGGAAAGAAGTGAGTACAGGCAGGTTGGAATGGGTGGAGAAACGTGTCAGGAGTGAAGGGTGACAGAACAATATCAGCTAGAATCAAGAGGAAGATGTACAAGACAGTGGTGAGACCAGTTATGATGTATGGTTTATAGACAGTGGTGCTGAGGAAGAAACAGGTGGCAGAGCGCTGGAAGTAGCAGAGCTTAAGATGTTGAGGTTTTCTTTTGGGAGTGACGAGGTTGGATAAGATTAGGAACGAGTTCATTCATCAGGGGGCGGCTCATGTTAGATGTTTTGGGGAGAAAGTCAGGGAAGCCAAATCGAGGTGGTTTGGACATGTACAGAGGAGGGACAGTGAATATATTAGGAATAATAGGAGGATGTTAGAAATGAAGCTAATAGGCAGAAGGCAAAGAGGAAGACCAAAGAGGAGGTATATGGATGCAATAAACGAGGACATAAAGTTAGTGTGTGTGAGTGAAGAGGATGTAGAGAATAGGTTTAGGTTGAGACAGATGAAAAGAAGAGTATAAAATGCTGCGTGGTGTTTTGTGGTGTAGCGCACCCTCTACTGAACACCAACTTACACTAACGCCTCTGCGACGCGACCTGCGTTGCTAGGCGTATTGAATGTTAAACGTGATTGGTTGTCAAGCCGATCTCTAAGCCAATAGGATTCTCGTTTGGATAGATATGGACAAGAATAAAGCGTCTAGAAACAGGAACTTAGATAGACTTTAATAAATTAAAAGATCAAACTTGTTAAAAAAATATATATTTCACGCTTAAGTGAGCAGTTTAATTGTAGTTCTGATTTACATGAATAGCCTGATGTGATCATTTGTAAATAAATCTCGACGAAAATCTCAGTGTGGCGAGGAAAAAGTTGGACCATGTCCAAATTCAACTTCTCTTTTCGAAGGAGTCAGCGAAAGGCATTCGTAAGTTAAAAAAAACATGTTAAATTAACTAACTAACTAGTCCGGTTGCATAAATACAATTGCTTGTTTGTTTGCTAATGATGCTAATTCGTTTCTAAAAGGAGGCAGCTGTGCTAACAGAGTTCACAGCGAACGCCAAAAATAAAATAAGATGGAAATACAAAACACTTAGCATACAAACTTAAACTTTAGTTATAAAAGTGTGTAAAACATTAATGTTCTCTCTCGGAAATAATAAAGGCATTAAACTGTCCTTTCCTGTTTCTGGAGCTGCACCATCTTTTATCCTTATTGCGTATAGTGTGAACATTTAGAGCATTTTATAAATAAAGCTTTAAATGTAACTTAGAGAAAGTCAGTAATGGTAGTTTTGTAGCAAAAACAACCTTTTTATTTTTTTAATGTATATTATTTTAGTTAAAAGATACAGAATAAGGGCACGAATGTGCTGCTGGGGCTTAATGTTATGGAATACTTTCACTATTAACAGCAAAAAAAAAAAACACACCCTAGGCCGAATCATAATCAGTTCCTCTGTTTTTTTGGGAGTGGATCAGTGTGGTTTGGACTGGTTGGTGATAGGAGTCAGCCTCAGGTACCGAAACCAAACTGTTGACTGAATCTGTTTCGTTTTCTGGAAGGGGTTTTTGTCACGCTTTTAACAGTCCACCTGGAAACAAAGCTGTCAAACAAACAGCCTCAAGTTCTTTCATGAACTTTGACAATAAATGCTTAAGAGGATCAGCTAGGGGGGGCAGGGGGGCTCAAATGGTTAAGGTGCTGAGTTGTTAATCTAAAGACCAGAAACACCTGGGTTCAAGCCCCACCTCCGGCAAGTCAACCACTGTTGGGTCCTTGAGCAAGATCCCCAACTTACTAAGATGGGATATGTGAAAAATGCATTTCATTGGCTCTGTACACATTGACCTTACACAATGACAATGAATTGAATATAATTATACTTATATACTAAACACTGAATTTACCAGATGATGTGAACCCAGATTATATACACTAAATAAACAAAATTTTTGGAACACCTGACCATCACATCCATATAGTTTTAGTCTTACTCTTACCCACTAGAATTGGGTGTGTGACTATGGATTTATATATTTATTTATTTTTATTTCAGCCACAATACCATAACCATTTACAGCATTTTGCAGATACCTTTATCCAGACTGATTTACATTTATCTCTCTTTATCCACTGTAATGCTTTAAATGTACACTTACATCAACTTCAGCTCCCAGAATTGTCCTCTATGATTGGATCAGCGTCTGATCCAACAGAACAGAACTGATCTAACAGATCAGATCACACTCATCTCTTCTACAAAGTCATCAACATGTGTGTTAGATCCTAAACCAACACACTTTCTTAAGCAAATTGTACCGGCAGTATCAGAACCCCTGTTGAAAATAGTCAACTCTTCTCTCAGCAGTGGGTATGTTCCCAAATCTTTTAAATTAGTGATTAAACCTCTAATCAAGAAACCTGACCTCGACCAAAATGAGCTGTTGAACTACAGGCCGAAAGACTTACATTTATCTCTTTAGATTAGATTATAATTTATATTAAATTTAATATTAGCAGTCCACCACATTAATGGTTATGGCCTTGTGGGACACCAGTAGAGAGTCTGTGCGATGTAGATGTCACTCGTTTTTATGTGAAATGCCCATTACAGGTATGGAACAGACCATTGGCATACTAAAACACAAATTCCAAGACAGGGTAGACAGGAGAGTCTTGTGTTTAACTGTGTCACTCCCAAACCATATACTACCATTCATTCATTCTGCTTAGGGTTGTGGTAGAGCTACCATTACAGTTGTTTTTAAAATCAGATACTTGTCATTTATATGTATTTGTGATTCTTTGTCACTCTTATAGAAAAACATAGCTCATGGCTTGATTCCCGCTGCCACTATTGCTCCCAAGCCTGCTGTTCCCCGCACTCCTCCCCCTCGTAGCCCTAGTTCCTCACCAGAGAGACCCAGGTACACACCTTAACTACATAACCCCTCTTCTCCGTTTGTTTCCAGCTCTCTGTTTCTTGTTTATTCCTTTCTCACAGTCTGCTTTTCCCTTATCCATACTGGGCTTCTCTTTAGTCTGTTTTTTTGGTCCTTCTTAGTCATTTTTGTCTAAATAATTAAGTTAAAAGCTCAAACATGCAACATACATCATCATCATCATCATCATCATCATTTTGCGATTCCTTATTCTTGTATTTCTTTCGAATGATTATATACTGTTCTCTCTGGTCTCTTTTGAGAGTTCATCTTCTAAATTAATAAAATAATTGTGTGACGGTAGCTGTGGCAGAATTTTGTAAAGAATTTTGTAAATTTTGCATTTATTATTTCACTCAGTTTCTATCATTAAAACTGATGAACTTGGGTATTTTCCTGTTTGAATACACGGGAGAGACGCAATGAGAGACGGCGTTAAGTTTAGCTAGGATTGTGCAGTCGATCACAAACCGAATTGAGTGCGTGCAATTGTTGCGTGCCTGTTGCTATCTCTCTGTACTTTACCAGTTTAATGTTTGTAGAAATTATTATTATATGTTCCCAGTTTCCATAATTTAGGTAATGTATTTTGTGCATGTTTGCAACATACACTGAACAAAAATTTTAAGGCAACACTTTTGTTTTTGCTCCCATTTTTCATTAGCTGAACTCAAAGATCTAAAAATTTTTCTTGTACACAAATGGCCTATTTCTCTTAAATATTGTTGACACATTTGTTTAAATCTGTGCTAGTGAGCATTTCTCCTTTGCAGAGATTATCCATCCACCTCACAGGTGTGGCATATCAAGATGCTGATTAGACAACATGATTATTGCACAGGTGTGCCTTAGGCTGGCCACAATAAAAAGCCACTCTAAAATGTGCAGTTTTACTGTATTGAAGTAAATGTATTGTAAATTGTAAATGTAAGTGTATACGCCGATCCAGAGCATCCCAAATATGCTCAATGGGTGACATGTTTGGTGATGTTTTTAGATGAATGGCACAACAATGGGCCTTAGGATCTCTTCACTGTATCTCTGTGCATTTCAAAAAACCACTTGGGTTGGTTATGATAACAAACTGCAGTCAGGTCAAGACCCCGATGGTGATGATGAGCATGCAGATGAGCTTTTCTGAGATAGTCTAAGACAGATCTTGGAGGTGAAGATGCTGGATGTGGAGGTCCTAGGCTGGTGTGGTTACACGTGGTTTGCGTGAGGTCGATTGGATGTACTGCCAAATCCTCTGAAACGCCTTTGAAGACGGCTTATGGTCTAATCAGCATCTTGATATGCCACACCTTGGCAACACAGATTTAGACAAATGTGTAAAAATATTTGAGAAAAATTCAATTAATTTGTGTACATTAAAAAAGTTTTAGATATTTGAGTTTAGCTCATGAAAAATGGGAGCAAAAACGAAAGTGTTGTGTTTATATTTTTGTTCAGTGTAATTAGTCCTTCCGATCCAAAATTCTGCACACAATGAAGCGTGTAAGTGTAAAAGCACAGGTTTACTCTTGATTTCACTAAGCTACTATAAAAGAAATTTTCTTTCTCTGCCAAATCTGTATCTTATTTGTATTATTATGTACACCATATTGTTGGTGTCAATCCTACATCTCTTGACTTATCGATCTACCGATCTATCTCCTTTTTTATCTTCTGAATCAGGTCTGCTCTTGCGGCTGCCATATTGACATCCTCCTTAACAGGACGAACCATTGCCATTCCTCCGCTTCACAGCAGGTCCTACTCTGATAGCGACTGCTCACACACGAACAGCCGCACTAACTTTGAACCACATGCCAGTACAGCACTTTACACCAGGTAAACTCAGTATTTACATAAAATCATGTTGGTGTAATATCTACATGAACCTAGGTTAAAAGCCTGTACTTTAAAACCTTATAATTCTGTAAGATAAGGTTCTATATGTTTTCAACTGTTTAACTAAATAACAATAAATCTACAGAATTACCAAGATTAATCACATTATTTGAAACAATTTTCTGATTGTGACATTAAGACCTAAAGGAAAGACTATTTTTTTCCAACTTATAGTGAACCATTTTCCTTAACAAGCTGCTTCTCTTCAAAATATTATTTTAAATGATTTATCATATTTATTGGTGCACTCAGATTAGATTGTGTTGGTCCAACTTGTGTTGTCCAACATGTTACAAAGTGTTCTGGGGAGGTAGTAGCGCAGTGGTTAAGGTGTTGGACTGCAAGATCGGGGTTTAATTTCCAGCACCAAGCTACCACTGTTAACCTCTGATTGCTCAGTTGTATAGCGATAAATGTAATTCGCTCTGGATAAGTCTACGTCGGCTAAATGCTGTATATGTTATATAAATGTTCTATAGTCTACTACACCAAGAAAGTTGATTAATGACTTGCTTATAGCCGTCCATCCATAAATATTGTTTGTATTGCTTATGCTACATGTGCACTTGGAGACTCAGGTCTCTTGGTGACCCTGGACTAGGTACTAAAGCAGTGCATAGCATGACTGCACACACATAATCACACCCTTTTACACACTTTATAGAATTTAGAGTCACTCACAGCACATGTCTTTGTACGGGGGCAGAAGCACGAATTTAATCCTCAAAAACCTGTAAAAACAACAGTCCTAACCAACACTGTTGTTTTGCTACATTTGAGACGACATTTGAGAACATTGACACCTCATAAACAGTATGCGACAAAACAAGGCCAATGCTGTTTGTTTGCTTACTTTTTTCTTTAATTATTATTTTTTTCTCTGACTCACTCCAGCGCTGCTCCGGATTTTCATTTCCCTGCTTTTCGTGCACTTATTTTGCCTTTTAAAGCGCACACTGTACACATTTAATTGTAGATAAACAGAAAGATAACAGTCCATATTGTTCCACATTTTATTCTGTTAGTAGTGTTTAACTGTTAAGCAGCATATGAACTCGTTCATGGTCTATACAGTTGCATTATGGGGCGTTAACATGAGATGAATCGTAAGTAAGCACACTTCCAGCATTAGAAAATCACAAATTTAGATAAATATAACAATATTCTGGGCTTAGAGCATAGACTGGTTAGTGGTTTAAAATATACTTTATTTTACTTTATCTATTAAATTGCACTAAATGTTTAGATGAGTTTGTGATTCACCAGACAAACGTATGTATTGTGGGTATGTTAACTTTTGAAAAGCATGTGATATAATACTTAATATTACATCAATATTGTGTTTTAATTTTGGCCTCATGTGATTGGACCTGAGGAGTCTCTTTTCCGCTCAGCTGGTTATAATTATTTTTCCTATGTTGTTTAGTGGACAACAATAGTAATACGACCTTCATCTCCGAATCCGATTGATATAAATTGCTATTTATATAAAGAGTTTACATTATAATCCCGACGCTAATGGCTAGAAAGCTCTTCGTTCGCTCCTCGTTCAGCACCAAGCTCAATCACTGCACGCGCTGACAATCTGATCGTTGTAAACGTGTGAATTTTAGACGGATTACAATGAAAAGCATTCAGTGCATTCACAAGGCTACTGTGTAGCAACTACGCCAGGGCATTTCTCTCTTTTCCCCCTTCTATGCCTCTCTCTCCATCCCTCACCCTCCTTTATTCCTGTCGGACAGCATATCACCGGGCTACAACTCGAAGCACTACAATCTTGCGTGTGTATCTGCGCACACAGCCACAAGCGCATGGCCCGAAACCGGTCTGCACTCAGAACAGTTTACTTAGCTTTTCTTACCCCTATTTCTTTGCCTACAGTGCCTTGAAAAAGTATTCAAAGTCCAAGTCCCCTTGAACCCTTTTCACATTTTGTCACCGCACAAACTTATTTGTTATGTGTAATGTATTTTATGTGATAGACCAACACAAAGTAACCCATAATTGTGAGATGGAACGAAAATGATATACAGTTTTTTTAAGCAAATCAAAATCTGAAAAGTGCGGCGTGCATTTGTATTCAGCACCCTGTACTTTGATACCCCTAAATAAAATCCAGTGCAATCAATTGCCTTTAGAAGTCACCTAATTAGTTAATAGACTCCACCTGTGTTTAATTTAATCTCAGTATAAAAACACCTGTTCTGTGAAGGCCTTAGTGGTTTGTTAGAGAACGCTATCTAAGGATTTTATCTAGGGATGAAATTGTGGAGAAGTTAAACGCAGGGTTAGGTTTTAGAAAAAAAAATTCTCAAGCTTTGAACATCTAAGGAAGCACTGTTCAATCCATCATCCAAAAATGAAAAAAGTATGCCACAACTGCAAACCTACCCAGACATGGCCTTCCACCTAAACTGACAGACTGAGGAAGGAGAGCACTGATTAGAGATGCAGCAAGAAGCCCATGGTCAATTTGAAGGAGCTGCAGAAATCCACAGCTCAGGTGGGAGAATCTGTCCACAGGACAACTGTAAGTCGTGTACTCCACAAATCTGGCCTTTATGGAAGAGTGGCAAGTAGGAAGCCATTGTTGAATGTAAGACATAAAAAAGTCCTGTTTGCAGTTTGCCACAAACCATTTAAAGGACACAGCAAACATGTGAAAGGAGGTGCTCCGGTCAGATGAGGCCTAAGTTAAACTTTTTGTTGGTTTGGATCAAAGAATATCCATGTGTTAAAATGACCCAATCAAAGTCCAGATCTGAAATCCCATTAAGCATCTGTGGCTTGATAGTTGCTGTTTACAGATGTTCTCTTTGCAATCTGGCTGATCTTGAGCTATTATGCAAAGAAGAATGGGCAAAAATGCAGGGGGATAAATACAAATGCACACCACACTTTTCAGATTTTCATTTGCATGTATCATTCCTGTTCCACTTCACAAATTATGAGCTACTTTGTGTTGGTCTAAAATTTGTGGTTGTAAGCTGACAAAATGTGAAAAAGTTCAAGGGGTATGCATACTTTTCAAGGCACTGTATATCAGATGATAAATGATAAACTTGCTGTTTCTATTTAGAGCAACACAGGAAGTGACCTGACAGTATCCCAGTGTTAAAGCCTGATTATAAATAAAACTTCTTTGTTCCTTATTGTTTCAGGGATCAATGGCTCGATTCAGAGGCAGACCGATCTTGTCTGCTTTCTCCACAGTCCGGCGATGATAACGATGATAACGACAAAGATGAGGAAAAAGAGTTAGAGGCAGGCATGCAGAAAGAGGAAAGTCATGTGTTCCAGTCTGTAAAGAGACAGAGCAGAACCCCAGTGCCTGTGAAGAAGGTTGTGTCATGGTTTTGTGTTCTGTGAAGTGGTTTTCTCAAAGGGCTTTTAAATTACATTAAGCAAACTGCAGAGGGCAAAGTTTATCTGTTGAATTTATTTTTACAAACATATGTCTACATATGCACACTGAAAGACACATATTGCTTAAATATCACTGATGTGGGTTTTTTTTTTAATTAAAATAAAAAAAATTGTAGTTAAAAAATTAAGTTGTAAAGCTTTGGACCCTAGCAAAAAGTACTGGAACACCAGACCATCACATTTGTATGCGTTTTTTGAACATCCTATTTTATTTTTATAATAACCTCATATAATAATATAGTTATATGACTCTATATGACTTTGTGGACAGGAGCATTGCCATGCTGGAACAGTGTTTGAGTCTCTTGGTTCTACTGAAAGAATAATGTAATGCTACAACATTTACATTTGCAGCATTTGGCAGACGCCCCAGAGCGACTCACAAAACAATCAGGGGGTTAAGGGCCTTCCTCAGGAGCCAAGCAGTGGTGGCTTAGTGGTCTTTCTGGTATCAGTCCAACACCGTAACCACTAAGCCACCACGTCTCCAACATACAAAACATTCTAGACAACTGCGTGTTTCTGACTTTGTGGCAGCATTTTGGAAAAAAAAATACACACATGGGTGTGCTGGTAAGGTGTCCGCATACTTTTGGATATATATAAACAGGCATGTATGTCATAACCATAACCAGTTTTTAGTGAGGTCTTTTAGTGTCCATCTATGACTGGTCTTTTTTAGTGGCTGTTTATATAAAATGTGACCGTAACAGTTCCTAAAGCAGGCTGTGTTAGTAATCAGATTGGGTCCATAAATAAATATATGTATTTTGCCTTTTCCAGGCTTTTGCATTTCAATCAAAACTGGATGATGACACCGACAATTCTACTTTTGAAGTCGTCTCTCCTTTAAACACTGAAGGTGTGCTCTAGGACTGAACAATGTTTAATAGATATTTAATGATATTCACACGTTTTATTTTTTTAGTCTTTTAGACAGTAACCTATTTAAAAGCAAGGATATATAGTTTAATTTTAGAAATTCCTTTCTGTTTATTTCTATTACAGATGAAACTGAGCTGGACGAAGGGACGAGTATAACAGTACGTATAATACAAAACGTCTTGGTTACGTATGGTCACCCTCGTTCCCTGATGGAGAGTGTCGACACTAGGGGTCACATCTTGGGAGCCTGAATACCTTTGCAGCCTTATGACTTTGCAGAAAAAAATTTTGCTTAGGCGCCGCTGCGGGCCTCACCGGGGCACTCGTAACAGAGAAGAGTTTGCAATGGTAGCTTAAAATTATCACCCAAAGGCACTTAGTGCAATTAGAGTGTTAAATATGTTGTCAGATGTGAGCTACTTTTGGTTTTGTACACGTCTGGTATGTTTAGGTAAAAAATGGAAAATGCATAAAGAGCAGCTTTTAGATCAGCTATTAAAAAATAGTGGTGGATTATTGATGCACACACTAGGTGAACATATTTCAGTGAATTAGCTTTTTTTCAAATCAATTTTTCTAAATCAACTTTTTATCAACTGTGAAATTGTCAACATTCTAATTTGATTTCCTGAATACAGAGCAATACCCTGTAGAGATGCATGGATACTTCTGCTGGAAATGCACAATTAGACTATAGATAGCTTTTAAAAAAAATCACTGATCAACATTTAAATCAACACACAATTAGGTAAAGAAAAAGAAATGTTTTGAAATGGCTAAATCAGTTGACTCTGCAGTAAGTGAACAACTTGATGTGTTTACTTACTGCAGGATTGCTATTAAATGTCAAAGGAAAATAGTTTTAAATCATAATTCATATTTTTGCTAAATATTCTTCCACAAATAGGTCTGCACCTAGAGGCTAAAGAGTTTACTCGACATGCAAACAGAGAATCCGTAAAATAAGAGAATTTTGTATGCGAGGAAGATCAGAAAAGGCGAGAGCTCTTTTAAGTAGAGAGAGCATTAGAAATGGGACAAAAAGGTCAAAGGAAACAGAAGTAACAGAATGCGTCAGTCATTTTTTCTTTGCAGACAACAGTACATTTATTAATCCCCCTGTCATCTTTGCTGGCCTGGAACAAAAGACAGTGATGGTCCCATCTGACCATTTATAGCTCCAGTAGGCCACCAATGTCATTAGACTTCCTCTAACACATGTCAGTGTGGTGTTCCCTGCTGCTGGGACACATTACTCCACACTTGACCTCTCACAGCAGACCAATTTAAAAAGATGTTGAAAGCCATTAATGATACTGGTTTCTACCCTTTTAGAACATTAGTTTTGGTGGGCATAGGTTAAATTAACTTGATGGCAAAGTCCACTGTAGTTATAAGTATTCCATTTAGAGTGCAGCTACTCTATCCATCATCTCTATTGTACATTTATGTTTTATTTTATTGCACAGTGTCTTTTCCTGTTTCTACAGAAGCCCTCGTTAATACTACAGAAGTCCCCAAGAAACATGGCATCTTCAGGTACTATATTAACAACATTTGACATGCATTAAAATAATTTCTTTCCATTCAAGTAAGCAGTTAAGGGTTAAGGGCCTTGCTCACAGGCCCAGCAGTGGCAGCTTTGTGGTGCTGGATATTAAACCCATGATTTTTCAATAAGCAGTCCAACACTTAACTACTGTGCTACCACTCCGGCAATACAACTAAACAATTAATTTTTTTTATCATTTGATATTTATTTAAGTCAATTAATGTTTTAATTAACTAATTCTAATTGTTATGACATGAAAGACTTTACTTTATGTCCAGCTGCAAATGTAAAACATATTAGCTGTGTTGGCATTAATACTGGCGTTCCCATAGCTCAGAACAACTACACAAAAATGTCTGTGTCTAAGACACACCAGCTTTGTGTGTAACATAAGAAAACGCTAAAAAAAAGCAAAGTTTATTGCTTATACTGAGATTTTTTATATAAAGAATAAAAAGACCATGCTCATACACAAACCATGTGAGAATCATCAGCAAACCGGACAAGAATCAAATACAGTGACAGATTTCAGAATGAAAACCAAATGTAGATAAAGAGAATGTAAACCAGGAATCATACGCTGAAAGGACAGATTGAACAGATTGAACAGTAATTGTGACAGCTGATGAAGAGCATTCATGTATTCTTATGTATGTTCTTATATCCATTGACTTGCTACAGTAGATGATCGGAGGTTATTAACTGAAGACAGTAGAAAACATGTAATCCACACACCGCTTTTCCTTTAGATCATATGATATAATATATGCAGATATACGCTGGTTCAGTTCATTTACAGACATTAATTCTCCTTTCACAATATTATTTTATAATTAGGTGGTGAAAAAACTGATTTGTAATGCTGTTTACTTGGGCCACTGATAAACATTGTTACTAAAGCAACCAGTAATAGGATCATTTACTGGCAATCAAATTACTCATTTGTGATTGTAACTTTAAAATTTACATACAGTAGGTATCATTTCAAAACATCTTATCACATCTGTAGGGTTTTTTCTGCATGCTGTTGCCTGTAGCATTACAATTTGACTAAAACTAACACTGTTTCAGCATACCAGTCTCCATATGTTGTATCATGTATACTGTATGTCCCTTAAAGCACTTTAATCTGCTTAGTGACAGATACATTTACAGTCCACAACAGCTTAATTTACTAATGGAGCATTTATAATTATTTAAAAAATGGAAATGTCGGACAAGGAGAACCTAGTGCAGATATGCAACTAAAATTTAGACAGTAACTGAATTTCTATTCAAATTAAATGTAAAAAAGGTATTTTGTAAAGTGCAAATGTAAAAAAGTGCAAAAACAAACATGAATATTTTATTTCATTTAGCCTGATTAGTCCATAACTGTATAATAAGGGTTTTATTTCCTTTTTTCTGTTTTAGTTAATATCTAAGGTTTTTGGGTCTGAATATGGCATTCTTCAGTTTGCTACCTTTAGGAGGAGGGAGATGACTAGAAAATTATAGGAGGTGAAAGTAGGAGTCATCATTCTCATAGCCTTCTCTGATTAAATTTCACTTCAGTGCAAATAATAGTCCATCACCCCTGCATAACCATTTTACAATAAGGATTTATTTCCAGAAATCATTAAAAGGGCCTTAATGTAGATAATGGGCCAGAGGAAATGATTATGATTACAACTTTTAGAAACTTACTTTATGTAAGTATTCTTACATAATCTGCATTTACAGCTTTGCAAAATATGCACAAATGAGGTAATTATTACAAAAAAAACAAGAATAAAAAATAGCTTTTCATCTAAACCAGTTGTTTGTATTTTAAACCAGCTTCTTTTTATTCTGGTTTAGTTTATACTACTTTCCAGGCATAGAGTCTGAGGAAAAGGCAGATTTTTAACGATAAAAATCACTTTACTTTAATGTACAAGAAATAGTATCAGAGTTAATTAAAAGGTATCAACATTTATTTAGTTGTTTTAGGCAAAAAAAAAAAGGTTTCTCATAATTGTCATCTTAAAATTTTATTGAAGTATAAAAAATAGACATTTAAACAGACATTTTTGGTTTGATAAATTATATACATTTTTGCGTCTTATTCTTTTTATTACTATTATTAAGCACAAGACTTGTTTTAAAACAATTTAAATATTTGCAAAGATAGTACATAACTAAAATATGCTATAATTTTGAGATTAAAAAAAAAATTTGAACAAAAAGTGGCATGTCCAAAATTATTCATACCCTTTGCAAACTGTCATAGTCTATGGGGAAAATCCAAAGTTCTATACCATTCCAAATAGTCCAAGCTGTTCTAAAGCATCCTAATTACCCTAATTCATTGGGAACAGCTGTTTAAATCAACTCAACAGGTGAAAAACAGGAGCTCTCTGTGCTGTTGGGTTGTGGACAGTCATGGCTAAGACAAAGGAGCTCACTGAGGACCTGCGGCTGCGCATTGTGGCTGCTCACAAGTCAGGAAAGGGCTATAAGACCATATCTAAATGTTTTGAAGTTCCAGTGGCTACAGTGCAAAGTATTTTTAAAAAATACAAGATGTTCCGCACTGTGAAAAATCTCAGAGGACGTGGTCGGAAGCGAAAAGTGACACCTGTGCTGAGCAGAAGGATAGTGAGAGAGGTAAAAAAAGAACCCAAGGATCACCACCAAGGCCATCCTGATGAATCTGGGCTCTGCTGGTGGCAACATCTCAAGGCAGACAGTCCAATAGACACTGCACACCGCTGGGTGCCCACCAAGGAGGACACCACTTCTTCAGATAAGGCACACAAAAGCCCGCTTGACCTTTGCAAATGCTCATCTGGACAAAGAAGAAAACTTCTGGTCTTCTGTTTTATGGTCAGATGAAACTAAAATTGAATTGTTTGGCCACGATGATGTAGCCTTCATTTGGCGTAAAAAAGGAGAAGCCTTCAACGCTGAGAACAACATCCTCACTGTCAAACATGGTGGTGGGAACCTAATGTTTCAGACAAAAACATTAACATTTTGCAGTGGCCCAGCCAGAGTCCTGACTTAAATCCAGAATCTATGGAAGAATCTGTGGAGGGAGCTAAATATCAGGGTAATGGCAAGGAGACCCTCCGTCTTGAAAGAGTTGGAGCTCATCGCTAAAGATGAATGGCAAAAATACCAGTGGAGACATGCAAAAAGCTGGTCAGCAATTATAGGAAGCGTTTGATTGCTGTGATAGCCAATAAAGGCTTTTCTATTGATTATTGAGAAGGGTATGATAATTTTGTCATTTGAACTTTTTGTTCAAATGTAAATAAAAGCTGAGAAATATTTTTTTCCATAATGATGCCTCTTGTACATCGTCGTCTTATCTTTTGGGAGAAAGATGCCTGTGTCAATTTCCGGTCAAAAAAAGCTTGCTGGTTGAATAAAAGTTTAAGTCTGACTTTAAGTCAGAATTTGCCAGGGGTATAAATAATTTTGGGCTTGACTATATGTATAATTTTTTTGTTTTCTTACCTTTTTACTCAGATGTAAAGGAAGACATGCACATTTGGTCTCCCTCCAGCAGTCCCCCAAAAAGAAAGAGTTCAATGAAGAAAAGTCCAGCAAGAGAGAGAGAAAAATTAGGTAAGCTTGTGTGTAGGGGTCATTAGATAATCTCCATCAGAAAAACTCGTTGTTGCCATCACTGCAAGAGTCAGAGTCAGATTATCTTCTTGCTAAAAATCATAAATGTTAATTGATTTACTCTCGTTTCATGGCCTGACATTTACTTCTGATAGACTGAGGAGTAAGCTAGTGCTGAGTAAAATCTTTTATTTTACAGTCTACCTGTTTAAACTTTTATTTATGTGCAGGAAACATTTGTTGACACACTTACATATATAGGTGTATAATTATATGGCCAAATTATTTGGACACCTGACTATCAAATTCACATCAAATCGTATTTCAGATTTAGTCTTGCTATAACTTTTCTTTTAAGTTGTAGATTTTTTTTAAAGACTTTAGCGAAAATTTTGGAGCATTGGTTGTGGGGATTTGGTTATTTATTTACAAGAGCATTCAGACACTGATGTTGGGTGAAGAGGTCTAGGTTGTAAGCAGTGTTCCTTCATTCCAAAGGTGTCAGAGACAGTGTTCTATGCAGGACACTTGAGTTTTTTCACTCCAACCAGATCACAGTATGTCTTTATGGAGCTCAGGGTCTTTGTGCACAGGGCTCTTGTCATCTGCTGTCATGCAGTGAAGAAATAATGTAATGATTTCTTATACAAACACATTCTAGACAACTTGGTATTTCTAATTTAATTAACATTTTGGTAAAAACAAACTTCTGTGTGTGTGCTTGTAAAGTGTCCACAATCTATAAGCGATATGGTGTACATATCCTTAAGAGTTAAACCACAGACAGGTAAATAACAATGAATATCTTAAACAGTCAGCAAGTCTCAAAGTTGATCTGTAAAACCAAAAAAAAAGTCAATAAAAAGAAAATTTATGTGGCTGACAAAAAACAAAATGTAAGACCAGATAACTGTGTTTCTAGTATGCAGTGACTTTTGCGTATGTATATATGTGCAAATGTAATCCACCGATACATTACTTGTAAAGCAAAGACAGGGTCATGGGCAGCCAAGACTCACTGCCTTACAGTATCAGATGGTCAAATCCCACAAATAAGCGCAGATGGGAAAAGTGCTATAATTTTGTGCTAATGTGTATGTTGAAATATTGAAATTAAATAATGAATAAGTGAGATACAAAGTAAGCTCAAAATTAGGTTTTTACATATTAATCATGGGACTGGTATCTTTTTTTCTAGGACCTAAAGTAAATTATTAAACTAATGTCCATAAATTAAAAGTATACGTTTAAAAAGTATTTTTTGCAGTCAATAACTACCCAGATTATAAAACCAATAGATATTATTAGATGCTGGGTTTTTCCCCGTTGATGGTCTGCCAGGCCCTTAACCCCAAACTGCTTAGTTAAATTAAAAATTAGATACATTTAATTTATGCTGAGTAAGACTATTTCATCCTTACAGGCGCTTAGCTACTTAGTGTTGTGACTGTATTGCAGAATGTTATAAGTACTAACTAAGTACTTCAAACAATCTAACAAACATAACTTCTGTTTATTACACATTCTTTGCTGCATGTACAATATCAGCGCAGTCATTAATAAAGCAATATTCACAAGAAAAAGAAGAAATCATTGTTTATAACTAAATTACCATAGCTTGGAGGATTATTGTTATTATTATTATTAACTATAATATATAGAATACCATTTTAGTAAATCACATGGCCTTCGATTCTGTAGACACATTGAATACATTAATACAAACAAAACAATTTTAAAAAATGATAGAAAATAACATCTATAACCTCCTACTTGTTGTGAGACAGACATGATTTCATGAGCATTATGTTCTCGTCTCCGGCACTGTGATTAAGACAGCTGCGCTTCGCAAAAAATGAGGTCACCAAAACGCTTGATTTAAAATAATTGCATCATGAGCTAATTTTATATCGTTTAGAAAAGGCATTTCAAATTGTTAGGTTCTCAAACACCTTAGGTCCGTTTGGTCAGACCTATTTGGTTATGCTCCCAAATATCAAGGAATTTTACTGTGGAAGGTGTTTGGATAAAGCAATGCTAACATTATGCAGTATTATTATGCTTGGTAAAAGTGCTACCGGATGCAACATGTACGGCTTGTGTCAAGCTGATATCGACACATTGTGAACATTGAGCACAACTTGGACATTAAAGAATGAGACAGTAGGTTCTCTGACCTGCTGTTCCCCACATCAACACACAATGTTGTCACTTATGATATACACATTTAAATTAACATAAAGACCGGTGGTCACGGTGGGAATAATTGTTTTATGGGCCTAGAGCAGTGATGCAAAATTATTTAATTTTGTATGGTTTAGTGCATAATTTACAATAACGTGCTTCGAGCCGTAATGTAAAATCCTGACAGTCATAAATGCAGCTTTTAGTCACTCATTAGCTTCTGAGTACAGAACCAAAAGTACTGCAGGCTTGTTAAACATTAGATTTAAATTTAAGTATGAGTTTATTTACTTACATTTCTTAACAGGTTGTTATATGAGCTGTATAAATATAATATAATGTATGCAGATTACTATAAAGCGTAACCACAACATACTGACATCCTGTATTAGTTCAGTCTACTTGTGTTGAATGTCTGTGTGTGTAGTTCAGTTCCGTTGAGCAGCCTGATGGCTTGAGGGTTGAGTGTGTGTGCATATTTGTAGGTTGAGGTAGTTCAGATCAGTGTGTTGAGCAGCCTGATGGCTTAAGGGAATTAACTGTTACACATTCAGCAGCAGAGTGAACAGCAGTGGGCTAAGCACGCAGCCCTGCGGGACCCCAGTGCTCAGCGTGGTGGTGCTGGAGATGCTGCTTCCAATCCAGACTGACTGAAAGTCTTCCCATCAGAAAGTCCAGGATCCAGTTGCAGATGGAGGTGTTCAGGTTCTGTATGCTGGCATTAGCATAACAGAGATGTGGTCTGAATATCCGAGATGGGGGTGGGGCTCCGCTCTGTACGCACCGGGGATGTTTGTGTAAACAAGATCCAGCGTGTTTTCCCCTCTCATCGCAAAGTCCACATGTTGGTAAAATTTAGGAAGGCACTTAATTCTAAATTATATTTTAACCATTGTTCCGTTTAAAGTTAAAAGCTTTTTACATTTGAAATTAAGTTTAGACTTGGTCATTGTAATCATTGGTCACTTGGTAATCAGAATGCTGGATTGTCTATAAATTAAGTTGAACTGGGATTAACAATATCTGATGGTTATTTACAAGATGTCGCTTCACACTGTACATTTCCAAGTCATATGTTAATATTATACTTTACATGTTTGTTTTATCAACAAATGTAACTGGATACACTGCCACATGTATCAAACAAACAGTAGCCCAGGCCAGTGGTTAATAAAGTGTGAAAGGCGTATTTCACAGATTTCTGGTTCTTTTTGCTATAATGTTTCTTCTCTCCATCTACATTTCTACGTTTTCTTACTATTACTCTATTATGCCTTGTTGAGCTAAAATTGTTCTATGAGATATTGCCTTTCTTTATATGTTTTTGACTTTGCATTGCGTTGCCTGAAGCCACAATCTACTTTTTTCTGGATGATTCTGTCTGCAGGGAATCAAAGCATCACTCTTATGATTTTAGCTTTATTTTACATTCAATATGGTTAAAAAAAGATTTTCTGAGGTTGTTATTCCTTATTTTTTGATTGAGCGCTATTTTCAGGGTTTAAGTATGTAGTGTTGAAGCTCTATTGTAATTGTAGAAATTATTATTATTGTTGTTATTATTGTTTATTTATTTATTTATTTCTAAAACTGATTAGGCACCCCAAACCGTAAGGTCTAGAGAGCTGAAACTTGGTCAGATCGTACTAGTACTGAGAGCTTTTCTTTTTTTGGGTTGCACAACATTTGTCATAGACTTTAAAACTGCACTAGTTGGTGCTAACGAGTGCTATGGCTCTGTAATCATATAATTTGATAGATCGCCTTATAATAAGCAACTTTGCCTCAAAAACTATTGCTGTTCACTGTTGCTGAAACTATGGGTTATGCAATGTACTCATTTATGTTAAAAACTACCTACTTTTTCAAGCGTCATATTGATGTCACAAAGCTATTTAAGAAAACACTCAGGACATTAAGGGAATGTGCAATCATGACATATCAAAGACAAGTGCATAACAAACCTGACCTGACTTTTTGCCCCGGCAAGAACCACTCACATTTTGTTCAGAAAACTTTTATGTCTAGTTATGTTTTGAATTATGCATAACATGATTCTAAAGAAGCTTGCACAATTAAAAAAAACATAAAAAAACCCTTACTTAAAACAGGTTTTGTTGTTGCACCTTTTTGTGAACTACTTTATCAGTATTGAGCTGTAATAATAATAATTATGGCCTTAACACATCTAAATTCCAATATTTTATTGTAAGCATAACACCACCAGATGGCAACAGGAAATTACTTGTTTTACCCAAACTTATAGTTTCTGTTTTCATAAAGCCACCAGGTGGAAGTGAGCCCGGGTCAGAGGGCCCTTTCAACGTTGCTTGCATCTTTAATTTCTTTTTTCCTCGTAAGGAGTTTAACAATGGTATTCTTAAGATGCTTTTCTGCTTATATCCATACTATGTTGCTTTATGTTGTGCAGCAGCGAATGAGGCTTATCACCGTGCTGTGGAGTTGCAGCAGGAGCTGCTGAACGAGCTGAGAGAGTTAAGAGAACAAAATTACACTTTGACTGCACAGAAGGAGGCACTGGAGAGGACATGCTCAGAACAGAACCAGCAAGTCCAGCTGTTACACCAGCAACTATCAAACTCTCCGCGAGATAGACAACAATCCATAGGTGGGCACAAGCACACCCAGATGGTTATACAATTAATACCAACTTTCATTTTTCATTTACTATGTCAGTTTTTTTAGTGGATTAAATATACATTTGTGAATTTTTCATACTGTTATAAGATACTTTACATGGTGTACAAATATCTGATGTAGATATAGATGTAAGAGTATTTTATGTTTGTCAATTAATACAGCATATATTACCAATATGAAAAAATACTATAGTACATTTACAGCATTTGGCAGATGCCCTTATCCAGAGCGACTTACATTTATCTCTTTTATACAGTTGAGCAATTGGGGGTTAAGGGCCTTGCTCAGGGGCTCACGATAGTGGCTTGATGGTGCTGGGAATTGAACCCTGGTCATTCTGGTAGCAGTCCAACAGCTTAACCACTAAGCCACCTCTTCCCCAAACTAAACCACTACTTCAGAAACACATTTACATTTACAGAATTTGGCAGACACCCTTATCCAGAGCGACTTACAATTATCTCGTGTATACAACAATAATAAAACAGTAATAAAGCAGTACAGTGCCTTGAAAAAGTATCCATACCCCCTTAAACTTTTTCACATTTTGTCAATCTAGAACCACAAAATTTAAATGTATTTTATTGAGATTTTATATAATGGACCAACACAAAGTAGTACATAATTGTGAAGTGGAACAAAAATGATATACAGTTTTTAAAATTTTTGAAAACCACAAATCTGTGTGGTGTGCATTTCTATTTATCCCCCTTGTACTCTGATACCCCCAAATAAAATCCAGTGCAATCAATTGCCTTCAGAAGTGACGTTATTATAGGAGAAAAAGTGAGAAAAAACACATATGGTCAGGTATATTTTTTTTTTTGTCCATATAATGTATGTTTGCTTCATATTATCATCTTTTCTGTGCATGTGTTTTCAGGTGAAAGCTCTGAATTGCTGAGTTTAAGACAGCAGGCACAAGAGCTGGTGGATGAGAATGATGGATTGAAGATGACAGTGCATCGGCTAAACGTGGAGCTGAGCCGATATCAAGCCCGCTTTAGACCTCTCACCAGAGATGAGGTACAACAACGGGTAGAACAGTTTATAGAATAACTATACAGGAAAGCATTATTATATTACACAATTACATTTTCATAGTCTTTATATTTTGATGTAGTCTACCTATCTAAGCCTGTTGTAAAAACATTTATCAAACATTGGATATTACCACATTAGTTGAATGCCTGATGATCAGAGTGAGTTCTTGCTGATTTAGTTAGAGTACAAATAGGCCTGATGATAAGATGGAGAAATATCAGCAAAAGTAAAAATTAAAAACTAAAGCATAACAAATACATTTGGCTTAAAGCATCAATCCAAAGGTGACTTTAATACAGAATGTGTAAAAATTAAACAAAACATATTGTACTAGTGTAACATTTTGACTGTAATACAGAATATGTTAAAATAATTAAAACATATTGTAATAGTGTGACAATAGTTAGCAATTTATATTTGGTATAGGTCTACATTGGTTAAAATAATTCACAAACTAGTCAATACAGCTGTACTGTGATTCACAACTGTGCAGATGTGCAGATGAATCTATATTGGTGGTTCAATGTCACATGAAATATTTTTGTTCTGAAAATAGTATTACTGTATTCTTTGCGCACTGTACTTTAAGAGTAACTTTGAGAAAAAATGAGTAGACTACAGATTTGTGAAGCGTCACTGCAGCCGTGTTGTGGCTACAGCTTGCAGGGTGGTTTCTGGAACAGCATAACTAATCTTTATTGATTGTGTAGCTTATGAGTAAAGCAGCAAATTTAATTCAGAAATCTACAAAAAACGTTCTGCCTGCCAGTTTATAGAGAAATTCATTCAGTCTAATTTGGATGAATTTTATCATTCAGCAAGTAAATTGAACAGCATCACACCTCCCAAAGAGGAGCCTAATGTTAGAAATAGCTTCATACCACACAGCTAAAAAAGGCTATAAAATGGGAAAACCTCACAAAATAAGCCTGTTTATCCACTTATCTATATATTACCAACTGGAGTGAGCACAAATATCTCAGAAATTATTATGTATAATTAAGAAAAGTATAATCACCATATTTCATGTTTTGAAACAATTACTTTTAAGCATTATCTAAAAGCCCCCCCCCCATTCTTTTTATGGAGATCATGGAATAGACAGGGTATATAGAAGTCAAGCGTACTAAAGGTTACCTTATTGTTATCTTTTTCACTTAGGATGACCTGACTGAAATATTATAGCTAATAATAAAAAAATATAAAAGATATAATTAGTATATTTTTGTAGTGCATAAAATTAATTAGCAATATGCACACAGAATAAATAAATTGTTGCAATCACAGACATAAATCACCTTAGTACAATACTTCTCAACACTCTTTCTCTCTCTCCAGTCTGGTATAATAATGGCACATTTCTGCTGAATGCTGTGTCATACTGCAGCCATTTTAAAGGGAAGAATGTCGCTCTGTCCCACAGCTCTTTTTCTAATACAGGCCAATTATTTTTGAGATGAGGTAGATTGGACAAGAGCTGACATTAAAGTAATAACATGCAGGTATAATTTATGCCATCTTGATTATTGCATTATTAATAAGAATTTGCCTGTTATAATTTCAAAACTGCATAAATGTACACGTACCTTGCACAATGACAATGAAGTTGAATATTTATTTATTAGTGAGTGTGCTGCGGTGTGCATTTTTTTGACCATGTTCATGGATTAAAAGGCAGATTCACAGCAGTATAAGGAAAACATTGTGAGAATTTGAAGGGCCATCTTCTGCAGGAGAGGAACACCTGCTGCAGTAACCACTTTCGTCCAGAGGGTCACAGTAAGAGTCCTGGAGTGTTAGGTTTTCTTCAAGCTCAATTAGCTCTGTTTGCAGAGAAGCAGCACTGGGAAAACGTTCGCAGATTTAGTTGAGAATTTGGCAATATTTTTGACAAGTAATGGATTTTAGATGCACAGCAGGACTTGTTTTTCCAGAGGGAAATCTTCAAAGCAGGTTTGTAAATTTTTAATAGCTTGTCCAGGAATTCAACATAATTGTGATGGTAATGTTTCCTGCAGTCTGATCCAAAAGTCTTCGGAAGTGAAGCAGGTCCTGCACCCCCAGCTTCCTTTGGAACGCACAGACAGCTGGCATAAGGCCACACACTGTGCTGTTTTTGCCGTGGAGATTCATATTAAGGTCATTGAGATGTTGATTATAAGTGACACTAACTTACCTGAAAAGTAATCCTACACACCGAAGAAGACATACCTGTATGCGGTTACATCTAAGAAAACAAGCCTGCAAATCACTATGCTGCCAAAAATCTGTAAAATCCGGGCAACAGCCAAAAACGGGCTCTGACAACGTGTAACGAACAAGCAATAAACACAAACACAATCCTCTTGGCCATCCAGTCATTAGGGAACGATATGGCTAGGGAGTCCTCAGATATGCTTGAAGACACATGCTGCCACACGAATCCAAACAAAGTCATTTCCTCTTCAATCTTTATGGGCTTTTGCCCTTTTCTGATCCAACAGAAATTTCTCCAGCTCTTTCCGCAGTGCCCAAAACCGCTCCAGTACCTTGACTTCACTAAGCCACCAGACATGTTTGTGAAAGGACAAATCATTAAATGTTGCGTCCACCTATATTAGAAATGACCATGGAGGTTTGTGAGACCAAAAACATCTTCATGAAAATCTCCCTTTTCCTCAAATTTTTTTACAAAGATTTATCCACAGCCAATTAAAATGAATTTGCCTTTTTTTTATAGCTGTTTATAGCTGTTGTCAAGCAAATCAGCAGCAAGTATTTCATTTCGTCCTGCAGCAGTGGAATACGAGCAGGGTATTTGACACTCCCTGACTATTACAGATTCAGAGAAGGGTTTCTTGTATTTTCCCAGGACCCATGCTACTCTTAGATCAGCCACACAACAGTAGTGGGCAATGAAAGCCTCACTATCACACTGCTTGTAGCTTCATAGGATGATTTCAGCTGGCTTATTTTTGTGATCCTTAACTCTGTGTTCTGAGGGTAATTTTGTTTAAACTGTGCACGCTTGGTTTCATAATGGCGTTTCACATTACGCTTCTTGATGATTGCTAACCTGTAGTTGCAGATTAAACACCTTGGTTTTGTGCTTCCCACGGGAATGCATATTTTCCTGTCCACTTAATTTTAAACTTTGTTTTTAAAGTCAAATTTTCTTTTCTAATCAACAGGCAGCTTTAAACATGCCATTTTCACTTTTAGTCAGCAAAAAAGTCATCTACCAATATATGCATTGCTCTGCACTGCTCGCAAACTATGAGACTGCCTGTTTACCTGCCTGGCCCAGAGCACGTGACCGGTGGATAAATCTGACTGCTTTAAATGAGTGAGTAAGTTATGTTCCTATAGCAAAGCTGTTGCAGCTGCTATGATCGGACATAGATTAAGCAGCCAAACTAGGTAGAAGAAAGAATATAGCACGAAATCACAACTGCACACTGCAATGAAAATTTATTTGGATTATGATTAAAATGTCATCTTGGTTTTGGCATCGGTCCAGATTTAACTGTGTCTGGGTTTCTTTAAGAAGTAGAGGAGTTCATTTGGTGGCAGAAAACAACCACATAAAGTAAACCTAAACTGATAAGAGGAAATAGAATGTTAATTAAAAAATATATATTATGTATCTAAAAACGGACTGGCTGTAACTGGCTGTTAGAAGTTTTCCAAAATATCAGAAATTTATAATTTTTTTCTTTAACAATGGTAATTTAGATTTGGTTAATTTGCAAATTTTTTTTTTAGCATTTTCATTAAGTGGTTACAAATAAAGTTGTCATTTTATGGATCTATTGTTTTTCATAGCCAGAGTTTGGAACGGGGTTCTGTATGTTCAGTTTGTCCAGAGAAACGCACAGTTGAGTATTCTGTTGTGTTTATTTTCTTTTTTTAAGCCAAAAAATATTATGAAAAAATTGAGATCAGTAAATTAGAGTATTGAAATTCAAAGGTTTCAATAATATTGACCCTAAGAACAACAACTAACCAATAATAAAATAGCCACAAATTTGATGTGGTTAAAACGGCCCTACTATAATTAAGGTAAGAAGCCTGAAAAGCTATTAGCTCGGAGAATAAAAAAAGGAACAAATAGGGCTATAAATTCTATTTTGCTGGATGATGATTAAACATTGACAAATGCATTGGAATTTACCAGTAGTTTTAAATGATATTATTAAAATGTATATAATTCTGAAGGTTTGGGCACTTTAATAGATCAAAATATTTTTTTTTGAACGAAAGTAGATCTGAAATGTAATTTAAGTATCAAAGAACTGGTCAATAAAGTAAGTGGTGGGAAGACTGAGATCTATAAAACCTTTCCTAAAAAACTAATGCTGCACCTACTGGGAATGTATACTATATATGAAATAGATATATTGTCCCATCACTAAGAGCAGCAATAATCACTCTTGGCTAAAAACTGTGCAAATCCCCAGATTAACTGTGCAAATAACTCAAATCATATCTTGAGTTACAAAAATATAATGTGAATTGAAATAAAATTATTTAGATTTAAAAAAAGTTAAGATTAAAAACGATCATTCAAAATGGATTTGTTCCTGATATGTAGGCCTTTAATAATACTTGTCGAGTCCTACACATATTCTATAAAAAGCAACCTTCTAAAGGCCATGCTATTCAGTCTTTAAATGCTGTAAAAGCATGCTTTGGGTTAGAAAAATATTTAAGGATTGAAAGTCTAGACAATGAGACAATAGCTATAACAAATAATAATATTTTAAAGCTATTTAAAGACTAGAGATACAAGGCAATGGTGCCTGCTCTCACCTTTATTGTTTTTGTTTGCAAAAGTACCCCTGTTCATGACTGCTCTTAAAGTACCTGTAGTCTGTCTCAGTTTATTCTCTTTCTTCATGTCGTTCTAGACAAACTGATGTTGAGATCAGATCTCTGTGTGGAACACTGGCTGTTGTCCGACTCTTTTTGTAAACAAAACTCTTATTGGCAAATTAAATGTTTGGAAATGTAAACTAATCTTTATATAGATACACTACAGGAAAAGATAAAAAAAAACTGACTTTGCTCTATGATGATTTTACTAGTTATTTTGCTAATCTTGTGTTTTCCAATATCTTACAATTTTCTTACATTGTTGGCATAAGGGAAAAAATTCTGAAAAAAAGTCTGTTGTACTCACTTATTTAATTTTAATCCACTGTAAAGGCTTTTCAGTGGTAAATCCTGCTTAAATATGCAATTATTATTTAATCTGTGTGTAGTAATAGTGTAATAGTAGTCCACAATGTCCAACAGAGTGGTTGTGGTGTCACACAAGAAATACCTTTAGTCCTCTAGCCGACTATTATTTCTTTTGGGTTTTTTTTTGTTTTTTTTCTCCAAGTCTGAGACCGTAGAATGCAGTTCCGCTTCAGACATAGTTACATCGTAAACTCTTGTGCAATATGATGTGAGCAGGATAATAGGAAAGTTAAAACAGGGGAATAAGAAGCAGATTGGATTAAATATATATGTACCAGTAAGGAAAAAAAAAATTTGTAATAAAGGGAAATGTTTCATGCTTAATGTTTCTTTTTGTTTGTTTTGTTCATGTTTCACATTTATATTATGTTGTGTGTTGTGTTATTTGATGCATTTTGAGTTAATTGTTTATGCCTTTGTTTACCTCCCTTTGTCTTTGTCAAGGACTTGACTTGACATACACAGGATTGAAACAATCCTGATTGTTAAAAGCGCTATATAAATAAAGGTGACTTGATTTGACTTGACTTGACTAACGCCAGCAGTACAGGGACAAACCTGTATATAACGCTTTTAACAATCAGGATTGTTTCAATCCTGTGTATGTCAAGTTAAACTAAGTTAAGAAGTTTACGTTTCTTGTTTTGGTTATGTTTGTGCTAAGCTAAGCTAAACTATGCTAAGCTAAGTCAAGTCAAGTTTAGTTGATGTTTGTCAAGTCTAGTTTAGTTGATGTTTTGTCACTTTGTGAGTAAACTGCACTTTGGGTTCTAATTATACTCTCCCCAGTGAAATATATTTTCTTGCATATTTTTGTTTATTGTTCTCTTACTGCTAGTCCAGTTAGTCGCGTCTTCTAGTTGTGGTGTCTTTTAGTCTTTTTTCTCAAAGTTCTTTTTTGTTTTTTTCATTTTCTTTTTTTTGTTATTATTATTATTATTAGGTATTTTATATTATTGTTATTAGTAGTAGTAATAATACAGATGATAGTAATAATAGTAATAACACTGTCTGCGTACACTCTGCACTATTCTAGCTTTTTTTGGCATAGGTGTGTAACAAAAACGTCTGTTTCTTACAATATCTAACTGTATCCCAATCAAGTGCATCTGTTACTGTTCTTCTGATTGAAAGTGGTCACGATTTAGCAATCCAAACTATACTACAGAAAACCAAAAACTTTAAAAAAGCAAAAATTTAAAAGTAAAAAAACACAGACTAGATGACCAGAAACAACATTTATTTTAACAAATCATGTTATTCACCAGTGAAAAAACTTCATAGTGCAGTTATTAACAGTACTGAAATACCAAAAATGACAATAGTACTCGCTTACACGCTGCTGTAGTTGAACTAATTCATAAAGGTAAACCCTTGACCCCTTTGACTCCTGTAGTCGACTCCAATATGGCAGTACATAAACGCCTATGTATCCTGTCTGCGTGAACAGGGTGCACAGAGGTTTGAACATAAATATGTTGACAGACAATATAGAAAGCCTATCAATGTTTTTAACAAATATTTTGATCGGATGAACAACAAAGTTTTGTGGCTGGTTTTTCCCTGCCACAGTGACTACCAGCTTGTTTATTAGAGACAAACTTACACTTTCTTTGTTATTGTATCTATGTAAAGCTGTATTGAGACAATGTCTATACAAATGAAAATGAATTTAATCAAATAAAATGAACATTTCTTGACCCTACACTTTTTACAGAGTATATAATTACATGTAAATACATTTAGACCACTTAACCTAATGACTGCTATCAAGATGTAGAGTCATTCAACCAACAGAATAAAAATGTTTCCAAAGACATTCAGATATTATAGCTTTTAAAAGAAAAAAAAAAATGATACAATTTGGAAGTTGCCCAAAAAACTACAGTAATTTAATGTATCAGTTGGACAAAAACTCCGAAGTTTTTACTTATTTGTTCTTGGTGGGATTTAGGACCAGTTATGTACAGAATGTTTAATGGCCATATAATGTTCATGCTCTGCTACAAAGGATATGACTATGGTAATTTTTTCCAGCATTGACAAACCAAAGCTATACTACCTTTAACTATTCAGCATTTATATTTTAAAATTAAGTAAATATAAATAGCTTTTATATTTGTAATTATTATTAGACTTTTCACAATTCACTGATACATTATATAATCAAAGTTTTATGGGATCTTGTGTGGTATGTTTTTTATTAATATTTTACGTGTGGCATTGATGCATCATATTATTAGACTTTTAACTGATGCATCGATCCTTAATGATTTTTTTATACACCTTTAGTAATTAAATCTATCATAGTTTTGTTCTTTCTTTTTTTATCATGTGAATCTTCTGTTTTAATTGGGGTTCATATGTTCTTTGTGTTTGTATTGTTTGTGTTCTTACAATGACTGGTATTTGTTGAAATTAATCATTGTTAGTCTGTACAATAAAATAACTCTGATTTTCTTTAAATGTTTCAGTCTCCTCGTAACAATGGCCTACCAGGGAAAGGACCTGCTCCCCCGTGGCTGGTGAGAAAAAACTTAGCTACAATCAGCTTAAAATATAATTTAATTAAATATAAAAATGGAATAATGGAATTCAGGACATACAAAAACCAAGTGGTTAAAAGGCTTTTCCTATTTACACATTTATAGAGACAATATTTAGGCATGTTGTCAGGCATTTCAGTACTAATGAAATGCAGAAGATCAGTTCTCCTAGAGATGTGTAACAGTTTGGTATTCTGTAGCATTAAGGTGTGTCTTTAACATGACACATAAGATTGTCATAAAAACGTCACTCATTACCTGTAAGAAGCAACTATTGCTGCTCATGAATATGAGAAGGGTTATAATATAAAAAATATAGAATATAGAAGGCTTGTTCTTAACAAATTCAGTCTAATATTAGAGATCTTACTCTTACATCTAAATATATTTATATAGATTGTACATTTTCGGTATTTGGTAGACGTCCTTATCCAGAGCAACGTACATTTTATCTTTTTCTTTTATACAACTGAACAATTAGGGGTTAAGGGCCTTGCTCAGGGGCCCAACAGTGGCAACTTTCAGTTGCACTACCCCCTCCCAAATTGTAGAGACAAAGGTGTAAAAGATACAACATGTTAATTCAGATCATTTTTTAAAAGTATATTATGATGCCAGAATAAAAAAAAAGAGGAACATATATGGCTTTTCTTGAAGGCTGACTAACTAAAAAAAACGAATCTGCATATTATATCAGAATGGAAGGCCGTCTGTTGGACATTTTAGATAGTTACATTAAGTTTTTTCTTAAATGAGAACATAACTTTAAATTCTTGCAGAATACAATATATAATATATAATATAATCTATATAATGTTTACGGACTAAAAAAATAAAACAAAACAATGACATTAATTATACAGATTACTTAGTTTTCCTATCTTTTTTATATTGGTATACTTTTATTGTTTGTTTATTCTGACAAGATATTCAAATCTTTTATCTGTCAAAAATGTTTTAATTTCTTTTATCTCTTGCTAAAAGAAGCTGCGTATTATTTAAAAAATCATTAAGAACTCACTATGTAATTGTAAATTTTCTCAACCGTCGGTGCTGTAAATGTTTGCCATTTAGGCCTCAAAACGAATAACTTAATAATATATATAATAATATATATATATATATATATATATATATATATTATATATATATATACTCGATTATTTTACGAAAGAAAGCACTTCTGTTGTGCTTTTGTAATTGCCTGCAGCTGGATATGAAATATTTATCTCCACTCTTATTGGCTTATGAAGACCAGCTGACTGAGAGAGACCTGCTCATCAGGTACTCTGAGGTGAGTGTGTGCACATGTCTGTATGCCCTAACATCTTATACGAAGTGTACATTAATTATTAAACAGTGTAATAAACAAATGGTTGTTGATGGACAGTTTGCATTGCATTTACCTTTAACAAGCAACTCCATCCATCCAAGTCCATCCATTTAAGATTTACAGTATTACACAAGAAGACAATCTAAACACTCTGGTTTCCAACTTGTGGTAAAATAAAAATTGTATAATGATGAGAAAAAAAACTATGTAAAGCTCTTTAGAACTTTTTCTACAGGAATTTGCTATATAAGGTGATCTGATCCAAGTTACAACAATGGATAAATACAATGCATTTAGGCTTATAACTCACAAACATCTCATTTCTTTCTGATTGGGCTGAAATGCACATTTTCCTTTTTTTCTGGTTCTAGTCTGTGGTGGCTTTATTTCAAAGTCTGGAGTCCTCTGATATTGAGATTTGTTTTCAGAATCAGAATTCGATTTATTTGCCAAGTATGTGTAAACACATGAGACATTGTGGTTTTAGGAGTACACATACATACAAGACATTTTTGATTCACAGACACAAATTAGTTTTTTTTCTTTTTAAAGTAATTAGTCTTTGGGTTCACTTACATTTAAATCACTGTAAAAGTTAATTAAGTAAATAAAATCGTTTGTGTATTTTGACTTAAACACCTTGTTTAAGATTCAGATAAGGATCACATTTTATGGCAAATTACTGCAGAAATCAGTTTATTTTAAAGGGTTTGCATAATATTTTTTTGAAACTCTGTCTGACTCAGTAATGTGTGAGAGCTGTAAATATTCATGGCCTAAATTATATATATACCATTTCTTACTTTTGTCTTGTGCTTCTTGTAGTCTAACTATTACAGCACAGGTGGTCTATGTGTTTTATTTGGGGTTTACTTAAAGTTTTTTAAACTAAGTAAAGTTTTAGGCACATTCTGCTTTTTTGTAGAAATTAGGAAAAAGGGACGACAGAGTAAAAATAAACTTTGCGCATGTTCATTTATAACTGTTCATTATGCCAAGGTTAAAAGAATATCAGCCAAAATAGAAATCAAACCTGGGTGATATTTCACTCTGTTAAGTCATGACTGTTGCTGTAGAATTTACAGTTTAAGACATCAATCATTATTATTAGTAGTAAAATGATCAAACATACTGAAAATATTAATTTGAAATAAATCTGTTTCCATTTGTTTCATCCTTGTAGGAGGAATTAAAAAAGATGAGAATGCACACAGAGGAGGTAATACAGGAGAACGAACAGCTTCACACAGAACTCAACAAGAGGAGCAGTGTCTGTAATAGAGAGTGGTAAGTCTCACAAAGTACGTAAGAAAGTACGAATTTGAGGGTGCATAGACTGTAGCCGTGTAGGATTCAGCTTGGTCTACAATAATTTTTGGAGAAACTGGTGAACTATCAGGTGCATTTGCCAGGAAAAAAAAAGATTCCTACAGCATCACATGACTGGTATTGATTGTACTGTTTACATCAAACTAGACTTTAATAAACTATTAGCAAAATGCAAGTATACCTGAACAGTGCAGTTATAAAGCATCTAAGGCTAATTGAGAACTTTTTTTTGTTGTTCTTCACAGGTAGCATTGCTGACCAACTCTGCTTTAAGTTATTATAGTCCATTTAAAGCCAAATAGTGGTGTGCTATTACCTACCTTTAACTATTTGAGGCTTTTGACATAAACAAGAACAGAAAATAAAATGGCAAAGCTGCCACACACACGTTTGGAAGTTGCTATAGCCAGCATTATGTATAGTAAACTATATATTGACTTTATAAATGCCTCATGACTCTTTATTTTTGAACACATGATAATTCAAAATTGCTACTTTTTTTTAATGGGTACTTATTCGTGAACAAACGCACTTTGAGCCTTATTATGGAAAGGGCTAGCGGAAGGTTTGAACAATGTCACCTGTTTTGTTTTTTGTTTTTTTAATCCTTTTCTACGGTTACATTCCTTTTCTAGGACCTTATATTTCTGACAGTATTTCTTCCTGTAGAACCGCTTATGACTGGATGAATTCACACCATTCTGTCTTAACTATAGCAAATGTTGTACATCTGAGGATATAGGCTGTTTCTAAAATACTCAACTCAGTCTGGCAATGATATTGATAACAGAGATCATGTTTTTTTTCTAATTCTAATGTTTGATATGGACGTTCTTCATATCTGATCTGAGCTTTTGTCCTGTATCTCTATGATTGTAGATAATGTTCTGCTGCTGGTAATCTAATAACTGCATGACTGTGAAGATGAAAAACTGTTTCCTTTAAAGTGAATATTAGGTCTATGTTAAAATAATAAGTGATAAATAAAAATGTATGTTTTCCCGCAACAGATTTTTGTGGGATTTTTATTTTTAAAGGCATTTCTTTTCAGAGCATTATTTTACATTGATGCTGCAGGATCCCATCTGACATGACCAACTTTTCCACCTAAGGAAAAATAAGTCTGTTGCTCTCTAAGAGCTGGATGTAACCGGGAGCTAGAGGAAAAACCCTTATGCATGGAATGCCATGTGTTCTAGGCTATTTACAGGAGGTCATGGTCACTGGGTCATGACTGTGCTGTTGGTACTAGTAAACATAGAAATATCTCCTAATTTGAGATGGGGGAAAAAACCCTTGCATTCCCTCTTGAGCTTGCACACAAATGCCTCTGTTAACTTAGTGACCTATAAGAAAATTTATTACTGGAGAATAAAATCAATTATCACTTGTTCCATAAAAATACTACTGCTTAATTAGACTCTCATATGCAGCAAACAACCCTTTTTACCCTGAAGTCTCTATATGAATGAATAATTTAGTTTAGTCATGTCTTTAAGTATGCTGGTTATGTCCTTTATTCATACAAATATGTGTCAAATGATTGATCTTTATAATGGTCGTGGGTAGGGCTGTGTATTGGTAAGGATCTCACAATAGAATACATATTGCCATAAATTGCAGTCTTTTAAAAATCTAAAACAAATAACTTAAAATACAAAGCTGAAGGCACCCTTATTTGAAAATGGCTGTATGTGTCAGCAACAAGTACAGGAGCAGAGGAGGAAGTCGGTTGACACGCATTGAGTGCTTTAATTAAATTTTATGTAAACTGGTTAATGTAAACAATACACACAGATCTTATGTTACCACACATTTTCTGTGATAAGTCACTTTAAAATAATAGTAAAAAGCATTTTTTTTGTGTGTTTGTGTGTGCGTGTGTGCGTGCGTGTGTGTGTGTGTATGTGTAGGAAGCAGTTGCAGGATCAGGCAAGGCTGGTGTTGGAGGAGAATCAGCTGCTCATAGAACAGCTAGAACTGCAGCATAATAAATCCAAGGAGACACACACTAAACACACACAAGAATGTAAACTACACACAAGCACACTGTAATCTGTTTCATATTAAATTGTGTTCCAGGAGTTTTCAATAATAAACACACAACCAATGTTTATTAAATTGTTTTCTTTTTTTAGCCCAAGATATTTTTTTACATAATGCTATTGAATATTCTGTTATAGCCATTTCAACAGATGATACTCGATTAGCCTCTTTATATCTTTTATTACAGTGTGCAAGATGTCAAAGCAGATCATGTTGTTAGAGGCTGAGAAGCAGACCTTGGAGAGCGAGTTTGACGTGGCAAATAAAGAGCTCTGCACACTAAAGATGAAGCTTCAAAAAGCAAGTTTAGCCCTCGAGAACTCTGTCAGCTGCGTCGAGCACACAACCACCACTGACAAACTGAAATGGTACATTTAAAAATTATAAATACACCATATTTTATAACCAGCAATGTACAAAATCTTAACAAAAGCAAATATTTTATAGGCACCAAGTATTATTCACCTAGAAAAATAGTCATGTTAACCAGCTACTTATCTACCAACTTGATAACTTACTCTCAACCAGATGAGGATAAGTTCCCTCTTCAGTTTTGTTCCTCTCAGATTTTCTTCCTTATTTCATCTAAGAGGGTTTTCTTGTCTCAGTTGCCACTAGGGGTGAAAAAAATGTATTTATTGATGCATCGCGATTCTTTCTCTAATGATTTCTTAATCTATGCTCAAAAGTCCAGAATTGATTGTGACAATGGGAGCCTGCACATACGCATGCGTGAAACATTAACTAAGCGTTCGTTGCAGGTTCGCCTAAACACTTAAATTTAATAATATAAAGATATGTACCTTTCTTTTATCCCACACCCCTGTGCGCATGCACTCACACCAAACTATGGCAAGCCCCGAGGGGAAAATTTACCCACACACGCAAAATGTATGGTGACACAAAATGAACACGTCTAAAGTTAATAAACAGTATTAACATATCAACATCAAATTTAAAATGGACTGTCTGGCAACACTTTGCAACGCTTCCACTGGATTCTAAAAAAAGGTGAAGTGAATTTCTTGGTCAGTGGAGGTTTCACACACCATTGCAGGTGCTTGAGCCGAGGTACAGTGTGCATTACGGTGTATTTTAAGTGTTCCTTATTATTGTTATAATAAGCTGACCTTTTTCATGTTTCATTCAGAGCTTCTTCATTAAATGAAAAAAAAAAAATTATGAAACCAGATCTGCATTTTTTTAGATAGCTGTTCAAACTATAATTCTAACTATAAACAAAAGCATAGAAACTCCCAAATCTGGTTAAAATGAAATTATGTAAGCATGTTTTTACACAGCAAAAAAGTTAGATTAAAGGTAGATTAAAAATCGTTTTTGGAATCTGATCGTGACTCCAGAATTGTATTTGGATGGAATAGTAAAGTACCTAAAAATTCCCACTCCTTGTTAACACAGGTTTTCTCTTTAAAGACAAACTTACACTTTTGAAGAAACAAAAAAAACTTTTACTTTATTCTGTGTGAAGCTTCTTTGAGACAATGTCCACTGTTAAAAGCAGTATACAAAATAAATAAATAAAATCAAAATGACCATAATACTGACCGCAATTACAAATAGAAGAAGATGAAATGCATGTATCGGCTCTGAATTCTAAAACTGTACTGTCAGCCCTGGAACACATTTCCATTGGGCCAAAAGAAAACTCCTTTTCCACAGCAAGAGAGTGCTTGACGATGTAAAGCACTAATTACAGTTCGTTTTGTTTAGCCGCATATTTAAGGCCACAAAAATGTAAATTTAATGTCTGTATAAAAAAACAGGCGTATTGTACAACTAGGGTTTGATAATTAAAGTCGTTAAAAAATAACATACCATGAACTTTACATCATTTGTAAATTCTAGCATTTAACTAGTCCTCATAAGTGCTCATTGTTACAGTTGTAAATAACAATGCATAGAAATGTTTTATAATTGCGTTATAGTTATCAGACGGTAAAAAATGTTTCAATTGCATTAAGGCTTTTATCAGAATCTTTGTCTTACATCCTTTTAAAAACTGTCTTTGTGCATTCTGTATAGGAAGCTGGAGGAAGAGGAGAAGATAAAATGTACAGAGATTCAAGCGTTACAAGATCGAGTGGCCACTTTGTTGGCTGAAAAAAAAACTCTTCTTTTAGAAAAGTGACCTCAATACACAAATCAAAGACCTGGAGAGTGAGCTCGGTCTAGCACGCCAAGCTAACAGGTGCTCATGCCACTGATTTACCGAGCAATTTAAGAGATATTTCTATACACAGTTGTACCTCGTATGATATCTTCTCCTGCTTATAATCAGTGTCTTTGTTCCAAATGTTGTATTTTTAAGTTTTTAAGCGAGATAATCCAGCAATGTTGAAGTAGTGCAGAGCCTGAAATGACTAATAATAAAATAGGAGACATTATCATGCGTATGAATATTCATTGCTGAACTTTTTTTTTTCCTTTTTTTTTTTCTAACTCTCTCACTCTCTGTAGAAAGGCTCAGAGGCGTATCGATCTTCTGAAGCAGCAGATTAAAGATTCTTTCGAGAAGGAGCTTGTGGCCTACCAGGAGCTCACCAGCATTGTAGTACTTGCAGAGAAAACCATGTATGAGAGAGACCAACTTAAACACATGGTAATAAACACACCCAAGCACACAAAAACAAAGAAACAGTCAATGAATTATTTGTATATCGCTTTAAACAATCGAGATAGCAGATTTACACAAAATGCAGTAACAGTGAAAAAGTGTTAGTTTTTCTCTGATTAGCAAGCCGGTGGTGACTGTTTCAAGGAAAAACTCTCTAAGAAGATGAAGTAGGGAAAAACCGGTTTAGTTTGTGTTTAAACATTTAGTTAGGGACACCAGCAAGGCCTAGCTATGGCAGCATAACTAAAGCCAGAAGGTAGCACAGACTGCCACGCCACCGTCAACAATCCTGAGTAAATGTGTACGAATGGGGGAATGACAGCATACAAATATATCAGTTCACCAAACACTCTAAATCTATTATCTTTCCAGTTCTGCCCCTTTACCTAAGAAAAAACTACAGATAGCTTGGCTAAATAAATGTGTTTTTAGCCTTGACTCAAACACTGAGACTCAGTATGTGTCTCGAACACTAATTGGAAGGCTTTTCCATAACTGGGGGGGGGGGGGGGTGGGGGGGGGGGGGGGGGGGGGGGGGGGAAGAAAGAAAAAAAGCCCTCTTAGAGGTTCTCCGTCTAAAGAAAGTGTTGTTTTGCAGACGTTTAAATACGATGCGAAAGCAACATATTAAATCATTTTAGTTTTGTCACTTGCGTTTATTGATTATCGTGTCAGCAGGTCAACAAAAAAATTGGATATAGTCACCAAATCAGAATTAAGCATTAAGACGTGCAGTATAAATGCAGCCTTAATGCTGTTTGGCTTGATCTAACTGTATGCTAGGAGTTATAATCCCACTATCAAGTGTCAATTAGTGGGTAAAAAAGGTCTTTGACACTTTTTGATGTTTGTTAATCTGCTTTATGATGTTGTCTGTTAAACATTCACAAAATTAAATTGAATAACATTTGACCAAAAATATTTATGGATCTATAATTAGGCTCAGAGAAAAGGCAAATGTCTGATCTAATCTCATCTCTTAAAAAGGATTTTTGTTTTCAAAGAAAAGTTATATATACCAGGTCATTAATTATCTGTAAAAACTGATCTGAATCCAAGAACACAAGCCTTGACTAATTTCTGCTTGGTTTATCTTACTGTACTTAGAGAACTGAAAGCTCTGGAAATGTAACTCACAGAGCTCAGTAATAAACCTGGTCTACAAAATTAGTCTATTGTCTAGTGGCAACCCCACACAACCAGTTATCCATCAACCCATTTACCTATCATTTATCACTGTCTGGGTTGGGTATTTTTTTTAGTTTAAAATGAGATAAAATAAAAAAAAAATACAAAACATAAAAACATACAGCATGATACTTTGACACTTTCAACTTTATTTTTTGTGCTGTTGTTTATGTCTTGGTTTATTCTGTTTATGACTAAATATATAAATATATATATATATATATATAAAGATTCAGTTAAACTACAGTATTCGCAAACTGATTAAGAATCAAATGCAGGTGCAGATTAACAGATTATTATCCAATGCAGATAAATAAAAACCAGTAACCAAATATAAATCCAACAAAAGTTCAAGGGTTAGAAAATTTGCCAACAGTCTCCAGAGGGCCAGACAGAGAATCATAAACAGGGGTAGGCAAAGTCAAAAAACAAATAATCCAATAAAGCAACACAAAGGCTTGGTAACGCCACTCAAGTCTCTTAAATAGTGTGTAATTACAATTAAACACACCTTTGTACAGTAACTAGTAGACTCGGAAGTAAATACAGATGGTGTAAATCTTGGAAGCCGTAGTTCTGTTTGGCCACATTGGAATCACAGATTAAATTTTACCAATTATCCATAATAAATGTATAACATTGTTAAGTCATCTAAGCCAATAGGGGGTTAAATTTGGTATATTATTTTTAATTAATGAAAAAGATGATGCTTAAAACAGGTGCTCATTTAGCTTATTTACCAGCGTTTAGTGTACATTTCTTTTATGTGATTTATGTGTTATATGTGACAGTACAGTTGATTTCTTTTAGTTTTGCCATAAAACATTTAACTGCAAAATAGTCTTGGTCAGATTAAAGTTGATAAAAAATTATTATGTTTCTCAGGGATTAAAGTTTACATATAAATGTTATGTTTTTCAGGGATTAAAGTTGACATAAAAATATTACGTTGCTCATGGATGTTCTTGCTGATGTGCATTTTCTAAATGTAATACATTAGTTATAATGCACTAGTGTACACTAGTGTATCTTTGTGGGTTCGAGTCTCAGTTTATGTATCAAGTTTGATGTATTCTATTTAATACCTACACTCAATTAAAAACTAAATGTTACTTCTAAACTAAATATTGTGAACCCGATGTACACACTTGAATTTTTAGTGTTACTTCTGCTATTTAAAGGTTTACATAACAGTTTATATAATCACAGTATGTGTAAATTCACATTCTTATCTTCTTCTTCTCGTTTCGACTGTTCCCTTTTAGGGGTCGCCACAGCGAATCATCTGTCTCCACCTAACCCTATTCTCTACATCCTCTTCACTCACTCAAGTTCATGTCCTCATATACCTCCTCTTTGGTCTTTTTTTTTGCCTTCTGCCTGGTAGCTTTATTTCTAACATCCTCCTACCAATATATTCACTATCCCTCCTCTGTACATGTCCAAACCACCTTAACCTGGCTTCCTGGGGCTTGCCGTCCCCCTAATGAACTTATTCCTAATCTTGTCCAACCTCGTCACTCCCAAAGAATACCTTAACATCTTCAGCTCTGCTACTTCCAGCTCTGCCACCTGTTTCTTCCTCATTACCACTGTCTCTAAACCATACATCATAGCTGGTCTCACCACTGTCTTGTACACCTTCCCCTTGATTCTTCTGTCACACATCACTTCTGACACGTTTCTCCACCTATTCCAACCTGCCTGTACTCGCTTCTTTACCTCTTTTACACACCCTCCATTGCTCTGGACTGTCGACCCCAAGTACTTAAACTCTTGTATCTTCTTTAACTCTTCACCCTGTAATCTTACTGTTCCAGTTTCCTCCCTTTCATTCAAACACATGTACTCTGTTTTGCTACAACTGACTGTCATTCCTCTTTTCTCCAGAGCAAACCTCCACCTCCCCAGGTTTTCCTCCACCTGCTCCCTGCTCTCACTACAGATAAATTTACATTCTAATATGTTATGTTATCGTTTATGTTGCGTTTATGGAAGGAGTCTTTAGGGGTATTGCTTTGAATTAGTAACATTTTCTGGAGAGCCCTTTTAGGAGAGCCACTTTAGGAGAGTCCCTTTAAGAGAGTGCTACTAATCTCAGCTTGTTACCTGTATAAAAGGAGCCAGAAAGCTTGCCGATTGACAAAAATCTATTTTTATTTTAATGAGAAAATTTTTTTTTCATCTTTTATCAGTCAGCAAACATACAAAATCGACAGAAGAATAAATATTTTTTTTCCTATTTGTATAAAGACTAACAAAATTAGAAGCTTTAGGAATTTTTTTTTTTATTCGATGACTTGCACGTTATTGCCACAAAGACGTAAACTGCATGCAGAAGTTATTGATGAACACAACTCTGCAGATCCAATTTAAACAGCTAAGATTGTATTATGCTTAATGTATTAGATTGAACTTGATCATTAGTACTGACATGGCAGTTAAAGCAATTAAACCATTGAAAATTTACAACAGAACATAGGCAAAGCCGGCCATCTCTTGATGGTTCTTGTTCATTTTTTGCTCATTTGGTAACTTAATACATTATTAATAATACATTATTATTAATACATTATTTATTTACATAAAGCTGACTTTTTGCTCTATTTGTCTCTATAAAAAGCTATTGAAAGCTTCATTTTGTTCTTTTTTTTTTTCTTTTGCTAACTCTATGGGATGAATTCATCCTATTTCCTGTTTCCCTCCTCAGGCTTCTTGTTTGACAAAGGACAAGCAGGGCATCATTACTCAAATTTTGGATGGCAACATCCGCCTTGGAAAACTTCAGGAAAAGGTCAAGGTAGGAGCAAAACCCATAGCAAAACCCATAACACACACACACACATGCACACAAACAAAAACCACAATACATTACATTACATAGCTTCTGGTCATCTGGATTTGGATGTAATTTGTGTTACAGAACAAAGATGTTAAATTCTTATAAAATAGTCATAAATAAGATTTTCAATTTTTTGCATACGACACACACAAAAAGCTTTGTTAAATAAAGCTTCTATCATTTATGTGTCCAGTAAAAGGTTACCATACACATACACACACACATACAAAGCCTGAGATGCTCATGACACCTTACACAAACACTATTTTTAAATTTATTTGCAGGTAATAAAGCAATGATGCAAAGGTGCTTCTGCTGTTTAAAATTCCATGTGTTCCTGACATTGGTGTGTAACTAGATCAATACCCCTGCAGTTTGACAGTATGGTGTACTTTCTTTACAATAAAATAAATAATGATACAGAAGGGATGACACTAATATTCTATTGTTACACCTGCTATTCCAATGGCTAAAAATACAAAAGCATTGGCTGCTGCTGTGGTGCTGTGGCGTCTGTGTGCTGCTATAAAATGTCCAAAAACAAATGATTTCTCTACTACAGTGTTTCGCGGTTTAAGTGTTCCACCCTTATTTTAAATCACCCTGAAACTGTTCCTCTATTTTAATCACTTGGGGAAATTTGTTGAGCTGTTGATATTTGAAAAGGTTCAGTTATTGAATCTACCATATGAAATCTTCTGTTGATGTTTTGAGAAATAATTAAAATTTAATCTCTGCAGTTTAATAAAATTAACTTTCGACAATGTAAAAGCAGAACCTAGGAACGTGTGATTTGTACTTAAACGTGCATATAAACATACCAGTTTATTTACCTTTTCTATGATTTGTAATTGTAACAGTATTAAACCCACAAGAGTGTTCAGGTGTTTTGTATTTTAACAAAAGTCTTGCAGTAAAAAGTGGCTTACTTAATGTGGTGTACTAGTATAGAATATTTTTTTTTTTACATTCACTTCTTAACTTACCGTTAACTTGCTGTTTTTCCTCTCCCTTGGTCTTATTCTTCTTTTCTTTGCACCAGAAGGATTTGGCCTTTTTGTGACATCAATAAGCGTTTTGTTGCAGTGCATCTGCTTCTTCAATCATTGTTATCAGTCACACTCTGGCTTTGCATGCATCCTGCATCCCGTTAACATAATTGTATTGGGGTTTTTTTCATTTCATATTACATTTTTTGTAGAATTACCATTGACAAAGAAAAATTCTGATTATCCATGTTATTTAATTTAATTATGGGGCGTTGTTATATGTTGCGCTGTTTACCTGTGCGTTTGTATGTTTGTATTTCTCTCTCTTTCCTCTGTTGGTGTCCTCTGTGCTTGTCTGCAAGTTATAAGCTTAAAAAGGATAGTCAATCAGAATACCTTTAAAATAGCTATTAACTATGTAAAGAAAGTCCTTGACACATTTCTTATTTAAATAATTGTATTAAATTTGTACATTTATGCATTCATTTGTGATTTTTATTAATTGCCTTAAAAAACTTTGGTTAAAGGTTATCTTCTTCCATTTGCAGCAACCCAAGTGTGCTTTTCTTCCTGCCTGTTATACCTTCTGTTGTGCTTGCAAACTAGATTTACTATATTAGCAGACAAAGAGGCAGGAAAAAAAGCACAGTGAAGGTCAGGTACCAAGTGCATGCCAAGTTGCTGGCAAAGACAATACTCATCTGACTGAGACTGTTGCTGTATCTGGCCCTAGATGTTTTACAGTAGCTCTATTAAGAGTGCTGCTTTAGGTGGAGGATCATGTGAAGGGAGAGATGGCAGACCTCCGTTTAAAAGATTAGGCATGAATGTGTTGCTTTAGGACACAAATGACCTTAAAGCAGAATTCAGGGTTAATAAAGTGTAAATCTGACTGATCAGTGTCACTGAGTCAAACTTGATTTTAATCTTATAGCCAAATACATTTTAAGGTACCACCAGAACGCAGTGAAACCTTTACAAATATAGTTTCTTCTTTCTTTTTGTTTTACAAACCAGATAATCTTTCATTAAAATTTTTTTAAAGTTTATTACAATAAACTTTTATGTTGGCTTAAAATGGTGCTGGATAGTTAAACCGTGATGATAATAGACAAGGCACAGTTCTCTTTATAAGGGTTTTAATACATCATGTGTTTATGCTTCTGTAATTTGTAACCCCGCCTTATTTTTAGGTTGGTGTTGCCGCAACATTACTATAAAAGAAATATGCACGTCCCCTCAATGTGCTGAGTGTTTTGATATGTCGCTTGGCTATATTGATGTAACTCTTTGACTCCATTACGTTATTAGACGTCACAATAATGTTGGTTATACACCACTGACAGAGCACCTTAATGTATGCATTTGCTTTTATTTTGACTGGACGAACATTTCTTGGTCCTAAAGAATATATAAATACGTTTATACTGCTTTACTTAATTTCCGCTGGTCTTTTCAAATCCCAATAGCAATCACTGTTTCTGAAGACAATTACCTATTATATCTCTCAGAAGAATCAACTGATGTAAACTGTGCCTTACAAAAAGGAGCTGTGTTTATGCATCCATCAGTCAACAGTTAGACTAATTGCCTATAGAAGGAGACTGTTTATTATTGTTGATACTCTGCAGAATTCTCAATGATTTAAAGAAGAGTTTTAGCTAAAGCCTTGAAGTCAATAGTGGAACTGGCAAACATGAGTCTGCTATACATAAGCCTTTGAACAGGCAGGGTGTTCATAGCAGAACACTATACTGGGAGCTGCTGTGGAAGTTTACCCCCCCAAAAAAAGGCCAATAGAAAATAATTTTTATGACCATTGTGTATGGTGTAAACAGCACACAGTTCGGCACTGTACCAGCATCGGAACATCATCGCTAGAGTAAAGTATGGTGGAGGAAATCTCATGACATTGCGCCTTTGCCCTTGGGGGACTGGACAAATTGCTGTAGTTAAGGGAAAAATGATTTCCCAAGTTTACCATGGTGCCCTACAGGATGATGTCATGGTGGCTTTTTGCTAGCCTATGCTTAGTAGATGCAGCAAAAAATTTAAGTATATCCACCACTGATCAAATGCATTTGCTTGAAGTCATTGCTGCCAAAGGCGGTTCGACCAGCTGGTAAATCCAAGGATTCCAGCAGCAGTGTGAATGTTTCATTGTTTATTAAATAAAGACACAAGATCCTAAGTGTAATTGATTTTAACACATTGTGTTTGTTTATTGATGTGACTAATCTAATGATCAGATCACATTTCATGGCAAATTACTGAAGAAAACCAGTTTATTCCATGGGGTTCACATACATTTTTTGCCACTTTATGCAAACCTTTGGCCATATAATATAGAAACTCTGCTAATTATGTATGATTTTAGAAGCAGTGTTATAAGCTTAAATAAAAGACAAATGTTGTATACATCAATTTTACAAACAAACTAAATGTGATGCTGTAAGATTTTTTAAAATGTAAAAAAAAAAAACATAACACAACATGTGTTATGATTGTCTGAGCCTCAGGTCAGCTATGCTGGAGTATCCTTGAAGCAGAGAAGGTTAATGGCCATTCTCGGGGCCAAACGGAGGCAGTTTGGCAGGGGTGGAACTTAAACCCTGATCCTCCGATCAATGACCCAGCGCTCCTAACCATTTAAGCTATTACTGCCCTAGGGTTTGCCTGCGAATTATCAAAGGCAGGTCACAAGGAAAGAAAAACAATCTAGTCTGTGATAAACTCTATGCTGTTTCTCTAAACCTTCAAAGCTGATGTGTCCTCCATGTGGTCCTGATGCAGGATGTTGCTATGGCAACAGCAGAAGTACAGGGAATTGGCTGGCTTGACTGGTAAGACTCCTATTAGGATAAAGGTGTGTGTGCGTGTGTGTAAAATTGTAAGCACAATAGGCATTTTGATGTTTTTTTTCTAATTATTTATTTTCCCACGTTTATTTTCAGTCAAAGCTCAAAGCTGTTAAGTATATTTACTGTGTCAAATATTCAACATATGCAGTTTGTTTGGAACAAGGGCAAAGAGATCAAATGCACTGTAAAACCTCATGGTCTGTAATTACACGATGTGTTTTGGCATTGTGTGTTTTTCATCAGTGCCCCCCTCTTCTTATTAACTCTCTGGTATCTTTTTCACTCCTATGCTTGCAGGGATTGAAGTGGTGTAACAGATTGCATGTGATGGATTGCATGACCTTTGAGGTAAATGGGTGCATATATAAAATGAGATAAATGAAGTGAGTCTGTGAATCAATTATTATGGATGTGAGATAAACACAAAGACATCAGCATCATTATCAGATTCATCATCTGATTTAAAAAAAATCCATTTAAAAACCCACTTGGTAAATGCAAGCTCACTCTGTGCTAATTATGTTGTTAATCACAGTGATTTATCCCCCCCCCCACACACAAAGATTAGGAGTACTATTTACTTTAATATAGAATTTCAGAGTTATGTTGATTTTAAAGCTGCCAGCTTTTGCCAGCTGTGTGATTGTGTGCTCACGTGTATTTATGCACAGATTACATACATCTTTTATCACAAGAGACTTTATACCAAAGAAAGTCTAAAGACGTCAGAGCAGAAGCAGAAGCAGGGCAGTTAGACCGAAAGTCTTTCTAAATTATTCAGCACCTGGGACTGAAACAACTGAAAGGAAAATGTTACATTTTTAATTATGTACATAAATATGGCCTTAAATAAAAATGTGTGAGGAAATTTTTGTTTTGGTGTGTTGAACTCAATGTTGACATTAAGTCATTTTTATTCTTGCTGGAGTAAGGTAAAAGTGTGGATTAGGGTAAGTAAACTTTCACAGTAATACAGTGTCTCATGTATTAAATAATGCCATCCCAATAACTTAACTACAATAGAAATGTTGACTTTCCAAAGTAAATGACAGGAAGTTAAATATTTCATTAATTTCTTGAGTTGTGCTAGTCAGAATTCAATTGTGGCAATTGTCAATAAATTTTTTTGTTATTCCATTTGGTTTTCAGGTTAAAAAAGAGAGAGAGAAAGAGTGTAAAAGAGACAGATCTGGTAAGAGAGAAGCTAAAAATGAAATAAAAGTCCACTGCAACTATTGTCTTCTTTTTAAAAATCCACTACATCAATTTCCCCCAAATGTTTTGGTTGTGTACTTCATCTCACCTGTGGCTCTATGTAGAGACACCCATGTAATATAATAAATGTGTTAAGGACTAGCCAATAGTACAGTATTTTTGGCAGTGTGACAACTGGCATTACCAGTAGTTTCCTTATTAGCAGATTCTGTCTCCTGATCAAGAAAATACAACCACTTAAAGTAAATTCACTTTATTTTATATGTGCTCTTAACCTCTGTAAGTCATTACTTTGACCTCATTTTTTAGCACGTTTTAGATTGCTATAGCAGTTTGCTACAGTTCTCACAAAAACTCCAGTTGCCTGGAGGTTCTGGGGGCCATGTTGGAAATTGTTTGCTATTTCCACAGTGTTAATATAGTACTAATAGCAACACATATCAATAATGTTCAGCATAATTTATACTTTTGCAAACATGTGTATACCAACACACGAGTGTGTCTTCCCCAAGTTGTTGCCACAGTTAAAAGCTCACAGTTTTTTAATGTTTCTGTATGCTATAACATTAGGAATACTCCTCACTGAAACTAAAAGTTTCAAACACTTGCAGCTTCCAGCATGACAATACACCTGTACACAAATCCCCTGAGCGCCATAAAAACATAGTGTGATCTGGTTGAAGTCCTGCACAAAGCACTGACTCTGTCCCAACCCCAATAATCATTTTTGACTGCACCCCAAACTTCATCTGACATTTGAGACTGAACTGTGTAATCTTGACATTTCTAGAAATTATTTTTTATTTGTAACTATTACAAGCAGTTATGTATGTAATTCAGAGTTGGGGAAGTCCCAAGGATTGGATATGATGTGTGGTCAGGGCAGTATTAGTCTAAAACCTTTGATACACTTGGGGTTTGCTACAGTTAGAGTTGCCATTTCAGTATGTTTTCAAGTACACAGTCAGGCACACATCCCTGCCTCAACCAATCAGCTCTTGCTAGAAGCCTGGTTGACTTACTGCACCTTAGATACTCATGATTCAATGTTAGCCTTAGGGAAGATAGCCCTAGAGACATTTATTGCAGCTCTAAGCCATAAACACTTTCTGTGTCGCGAAGAAAATACAGTGTAAAGGAGGTGTATAAACCAGGTCTCACACGGTAGATGTGACATTTGTGACATTCTAAAGGAAACCTTTTTTTAATTGTTTATATTTAGTGCAAAGTGTACTATACATTTCACTCTGTTTGTTTTGTGTATTACAGAAAATCCAATGTTAGCAATAGTTAATTTATTGAGTCATCAGTCAGTGGTTGCTTGACAACATCTAATTCTTTATGCAGCTGTGGCTTTTTTACGCAATGTTAATAAAAAGTTTAATATTTGGTCATAAGTTATGTGTGAAACGTTAGTTCCTTAATATTCATTTTATAATTTTAACACAGAGTTTATTCACAATTTATTCAACTTTATTAGTGCAATGTCACACTCAAAATGTTACTCAACATTATCTGATAATCACTAAAAAAACCCACTTTTGCTTGTGTGATATTATGTAAGTATAATAGCCCCCAACACAAATATAAAGATGTCTTAGTGTTATTAGTTTGTTCACACTCTGGTGTGTTTTGTCCAGTCAGCTTCTGCTGAAGCAGTCGCATACGCCCTGGCAGAGGCACTGGCAGAACCCATACACGAGACATACAGTAAGGCTAGTGGGCACAAGACTCACACATACAATACCCAGAGTAACTCTTTGAATAACTAATAAGTATATCCCTAGTGGCAGGGATCCAAAGTAGAAAAGCCCAGAAGCCACACAAGAATCCGGGGTACATGATTGCAAAACTTGGTAAATGCATCCTGGTCCATGGTTCCTCCATTTGATACCACTGACACTGAGTCCAGGGTGTGTTCCCCATAGTCATCAAAGCTTTCATTGCGACTGGGGGACTGCTGTGCATCTCTATGGACCTCCATAATTGTGATGACCAGGCAGTTAGAAGACTCGTGGTATGGATTGCCACTGGTCGATAGGCTCTTGGGTGTCAGCACCACCTCTTTACTGTGGTCCAAGCTCCAACACTTGTCCCGGACCACCAGAAACGACATGATGTTGGAGTCGTCTGGTAGTGCTGACACTTCATAGTCATTAACTTTTGTCTCATGCCTGCAAAAAGGACAGCAGATGCAACCTAAGCTATCTCCAATGTCCAAAATCTTGTTAAGGCAACGAGCGCAAACACGGTGCAAGCAGTCCAGTATTTTGGGCTTTCGACTATGAATGTTGTAGCGCTGATAACATATCTTGCACTCCATTTCATCGCTGGTGTTTGTGGCATTGCTGTTGTAAGTATTGCTTGGATTTAAGGGTGCTTTGGCATTGGGGGCAGGGCTTTCAGCAATGCTGGGCTTAGTAATTGCATTGGGATAGGCAGTTGCATTGGGACTAGTGTTGTCACTGGGATTTGCAGACCTCTGCAGGCCTCTGGCATCTGGTTCAGCCTGAACACAGCTCATCTTGGCATCATACTCTGCAAAAAGTATTTTAAAAAACAAAAACACCCTTAATTCTTATCTGAAAAATCACAATCGTTATACATATTAATTTATATTTCATAGAAAAATATGACTATTATCTGACGGCTTTTCCAAAGAACCAACTGAGGGAGATTACTTGCAAGTGCAAGAATAGAATGGCTCTTAATATAAGAAAAATGTTGTATTCTGTATGTGGATTGTTGCTTGTTCCACCATGATGACATATCTCAAAAAGATGCTGAAAATATTTGCCTGTTGCTTTGCTGCAAATTTTGCTTTGCTGTGTTCTTACAACTTTAATCACCTGAAAACAGAGTATACCATATGTTCATCTTATGTTCAACTTTCTGCAGAGCTGCTTTAGGACCCTCTGACCACTGCCTGATTCATCCCTACATCGTCTCCATACAAACAGGCAGAAACTTAAATCTGCTAGTAGTACGAACTGTTGAAAGATGTTTTTGAAGCTGCTGCGTGGATGAGCTCACAGACTCTGTAACATATTATATCAGTTTCTGTAAGGATATATTCATTCATTCCAGACAGCTTCGTCAGGCCAAAGAGGATGCCTACAGGAATGGGGACAGAAACTTGTACAATCAGGCCAGCAACAAACAAAGGGGATTAGAGCAGCCAAGAGTAGCTACTCTAAAAAGGTGGAAAATCAGTTTTCGACAAACGACCCTGCTTCAGTGTGGAAAGGCCTGAGAGACATTACAAGCTACAAGACACCATCTCCCAGCTCTGTAGGGAATTAACAACTGGTTTATGACCTGAATGTTTTTTAATGTAGATTTGAAACTCACAGAGTTTTACCAGCCTGTCTAAAAACATGTGCAGACCAGCTGGCATCCATCTTTTCACAGATCTTTAACAGATCACTGGAACTTTGTAAAGCGCCTGTCTGCTTCAAACGTTCCACTCTCATCTCTATTCCAAAGAAACCAAAAATCACTGGATTACAATAACAGCTCCATTGCCCTAACATTTGAGAGACTGCTAATGGCTTATCTGCAGGACATCGGTATGTGAATGATGTGGTGAACATGAAACCTGCAACAACTGGACAAACCAGGGACTAATGTGAGGATCCTGTTCGTGGACTTCAGTTCAGCCTTCAAACCATCATCCCAACACTAGCCCAGCTCTTTATTCCCAGCTCTACCTGTCAGTGGATCACCAGCTTTTTGATGAACAGGGAACAGTTAGTTGGACTGGGAAAATTCATGTCAAACAGATGTACTATCAGTGTTGGTGCCCCCTAGAGAGTTGGTGCTTTTTTTCCTTAACATTACTGATTGCACCTCTAAAGACCCCTGTAGTTTGCATACGACATCACAGTCATAAGCCTTATAACTTACGGTGACAAGTCTGCATACATAATTTAGGTTTAGCAGCTGGCGGTCTTGTGCAGCCTTAACAACCTGGAGCTTAACATGTTCAAAACAGTGGAGATGTTTTGAAACCCGCACTTCCCCCACTCTCCATTATGGACAGCACTGCGGCAGCAGTTGAGTCATTCATATTTCTGGGCACCACCATTTCTCAGAGCCTGAAGTGGGAAAATCACATTGTCTCAAAGTCCTTCTCCAGCTGCGAAAGTTCAACCTGCCACAGGAGCTGCTCAGACAGTTCTATTCAGCCATCATCAAGTTTGTCCTGTGCACTCCAATAACTGTCTGGTTTGGCTCGGCTACAGAATCAGATATCAGAATACTACAGAGGACAATTTTGTACAGCTGAAAGGATTATTGGTGCTTCCTTGCCAACTCTCCAACAACTGTACACATCCAGAGTGAGTAAAAGATCTCAGAAAATTACTCTGGATCCCTCACATCCAAGCCATGATCTTTTTAAACTTTTGCTGTCTGACCAACGCTAAAGCGCAACAAGCACCAGGACAGCCGAGCACAAAAAAGTTTCTTTCACCAGACAATCTACCTCATAAACACTTAAATGCTCTCCTAATAGTTCAATAAAAATAAAAAATATATGCACTGCAGTATCTTTGTTACTACCTAAAGCTGTACTTTTCTGTGCAATAATATTATTTTTCCATATAAAATGTGCAATAACATTTTATTCTCTTTTATTTACTCTTACTTTTTTATTGCTATCTTACTTAAAAATGGGCAACTGGAAGCTTCTGTCACCGAAACAAATTCTTTAGAAGTGCAAACCTACTTGGCAATAAAGCTTTTTCTGATTCTGGTTATAATTCTTATTTATCAAGATGGTCTGCTTCATTAATTTTTTAGTTCCTTGTTTCTTTAGCTGTTGTTTTATTTTAGCTGTTGTTAGCTTATTCTATCCAGCATTATAGTAATAGCTGCTACTAGTTTATGACCAGATTTCAGTTATAGTAATTTTATAACCTTCAAATTGAACTTGTCTTCTCTAGAATCTTGTGCAGTGCCCTTAACTCAAGTCATGTAAAGTCAAGTCACCTTTATTTATATAGCGCTTTTAACAAACAGGATTGTTTCAAAGCAGCTTTACAAAAGTACCTCAGAAACAAAAATATTAAACATTCATTTGAACAGTCCAGTTGATTGATATCCATAAATTTGGAGTCTCCAACTAAGCAAGCCAGAGATGACGGCGGCAAGGAACCAAAACTCCATCGGTGACAAAATGGAGAAAAAAACCTTAGGAGAACCAGGCTCAGTCGGGGGTTCAGTTCTCCTCTGACCAGATAAACAAATATGTTACCAGTGCTGCAGCAAAGTTTCTGTGGTCTTGTCCGGATGGCCGCTTGGAAGACAAGAGAAACTGCCTTATTGTCTTCAAGTGATGGTGGCGACGGTGAGCTCGGAATAACAAAGAACAGACATGTTGGCGTAGAGTTGCAATTCGACTGGTGATAAAACAAATACATATATGTGTTATTGGTGGTGTTTTTCCCGGTTCCGGTTGACCTGACTATTGCAGCGTGATAATCCTTTAATGGATTTGAATAATAAAAATGTGTGTATTATGTGTAGGGCAGGTTAAAGAGATGTGTTTTTTTTAATCTAGTTTTAAACTGGCAGAGTGTGTCTGCCTCCTGAACAGTGCAAAGTAAGTTATTCCAAAGTTTAGGTGCTAGATAAGAGAAGGATCTGCCACCTGCAGTTGATTTAGTTATTCTAGGTATAATCAAATTGCCTGAGTCCTGAGAGCGCAGCGGAGGTGGAGGACTATAATAGGGTAGGAGCTCACTCAGGTACCAAGGTGATGAACGATTTAGGGCTTTATAAGTAATTACCAAGATTTTAAAATCTATTCGATATTTAATAGGGTGCCAGTGCAGTGTTGACAGAACCGATCTAATATGATCATATTTTTTGGTTCTAGTAAGAACTGTAGCTGCTGCATTTTGGACCAGCTGGACCAGCTGGCGTTACAATAGTCTAATCTTGAGGTCATGAACGCATGAACTAAAATTTCTGCATTTGACCTCGAGAGCATTGGTCGCAGTTATATATTTTTACAGATGTATTTTTAAGATGATAAAATGCATTTTTACAAATGCTGGAAATGTGGCTCTCGAAGAGAAGATTACTGTCAAAAAGCACACCTAAGTTTCTAACTAACGATGAAGGGCTGACAGAGCAGCCATAAAGTGTTTGGCAGTGATTTAGATTATTACAGGCAGAGACTTTTTTGCCGATAATTAACACCTCTGTTTTTTTCAGCAATAAGAAATTATTTGTCATCCAGTTTTTTTATATCAGCTATACATTGTTAGTTTTTCAAACTGGTGAGTTTCGCAGGGTTGCAAAGAAATATATAGCTGAGTGTCATCAGCATAGCAGTGAAAGCTAACACCCTGTTTTCTAATAATATCTCCTAAGGGTAACATGTAAAGTTTAAAAAGTAACGGTCCTAGAACTGAGCCTTTGGGTACCTCATACATTACTTGCGAGCGATATGATACCTCTTCGTTCACTGCTACAAATTGTTGGCGGTCAGATAAGTAGGATTTAAACCATGCTAACGCACTTCCACTGATGCCAACAAGGCTTTCTAATCTATTTTAAAAGAATGTTGTGGTCGACAGTGTCAAATGCAGCACTGAGGTCCAGTAGCACTAATAGGGAGAGACGAACATTATCAGCTGATAGCAGCAGGTCATTTGTAACTCTAATTAGAGCAGACTCGGTACTGTGACAAGATCTAAATCCTGACTGGAAATCTTCATAAATATAATTTTTCTCTAAGAAATCTTAGACAGAAATGGGAGGTTTGAGATTGGTCTGTAGTTAACAGACCTGTAACAGGTCTGTAGTCTTTAGGATCAAGTTGTGGTGGTTTTTTAATGCGTGGCTTAGTAACAGCTAGTTTAAATGTTTTGGGGAAATATCCTAATGACAACGATAAATTAATTATATTCAGAAGCGGACCTATGACTTCAGGAATTACCTCTTTTAGGAGCTTAGACGAAATCGTGTCTAACATACATGTTGTTGGTTTAGATGATTTTATGAGTTTATAAAGTTCTTCCTCTCCTATAGTAACGAATGAGTGGAATTGTTCCTCGGGAGATCTATGGCGCACTATCTGATGCAATACTGCAGCTGTCGGCTGCATGTTCACAATTCTATCTCTAATAGTATCGATCTTAGAATTAAAGTAATTCATAAATTCATCACTGCTGTGCTGATGGTAAATGTTGACAAGTGTTGATGCTTTGTTATTAGTTAATTTATCCACTGTGTTGAATAAATACCTAGGGTTATGTTTGTTCTCTTTTAGAAGAGATCAAAAGTAATCAGATCTAGCAGTTTTTAATGCATTTCTGTAGGACAGGTTACTATCCCACCATGCAATTACGAAATACCTCTAGTTTAGTTTTTCTCCAGCTGCGCTTCACTTTTCGGGCTGCTCTCTTTAAGGCGAGTGTGTGCTCATTATACTACGGTGCCAAACTATTTTCCTTTATCTTTTTTAAGCGTAATGGAGCCACTGTATTTAAAGTACTAGAAAAGACAGTCTCCATGTTTTCAATTACATCATTGAGTTTTTCTGAGCTATTGGATATGCTGGACAATTTGGATAAATCAGAAAGATTACTTACAAAACAGTCTTTTGTGGTAGAAGTGGTTCTTACATGCTTGTAACAGGTTTTAGAATTTACAGTTTTAGCTATATTAAGTTTGCACAGGATAAGAAAATTATCCGAAATATCATCGCTTTGTTGCAGAATTTCCACGTCATTAGCATCAATTCCATGTGAGAGTATTAAATCTAGAGTATGATTTTTATTATGAGTAGCACCTGATATGTGTTGTCTAACTCCAATAGAGTTCAGGATCTCTAGAAACGCTGATCCCATGGCATTTTTGTAATTTTCGATGTGGATATTAAAATCACCAAAAATTAAGACTTTATCTGCATCCAGCACTAACTCTGTAAGAAAATCACCAAATTCTTTGATAAAGTCTGTATGGTGACCTGATGGACTGTATACAGTCGCCAGTACAAACATTACAGGAGATTTATTATTAGCATCTATTTCTCTGGGTAATGTTATATGAAGAACCATTACTTCAAAGCATTAATACCTAAATAAGATAGATTTATACTTTAATCTAAATCAGCTTTAGATTAAGCTGATTTGGACACTTATTGTATTTTCTAGTTTGGGGAACAGACACAGTCTCTATAGTGTGATATCTTCTGAGAGTCTCTACGTGCTGTACATTAACTGAATTCTGTGCAGAATGTAATGTAAGACGGAAAGCAGACTGACGGTTTAGCCAGACTGTCTGTTTCCTGACCTGGGCTCCAGTTAATCAAGTTCCAACTTTAAGACTATTTGCCAAATTTCTAGACAGAAGAGCGGCACCACCCCAGGAGGGATGAATACTCTTTTAATCACGTCAGGTCTGCCACAAAAACTCCTCCAATTGTCTATAAAAACTATGTTATTTCGCGGGCACCATTTACACATCCAGCTATTGCGTAATTGACAGTCTGCTATGTATCTCATCATCACGTAAGCAGGGAGGGGACCAGAGCAGATTACTGTATCTGACATTGTACTTGCGAATTCACACACCTCTTTAAAATTATTTTTCCAACTGGCGGAGTCAAACATCATTAGTGCTGGCATAAATAACAATCTTAGTGAATTTACGCTTAGCATTAGCCAGCACTTTTAAATTTGCCAAGATGTCAGGCGCTCTGGCTCCCAGTAGACATTGGACTATGGTAGCTGGAGTCTCTAATTTCATGTTATTTTCACATAATGAGATAAATATATTTAGACACAGCTGTACTGATTTTGTTATATGTTAGTAAAAATACCTTTGAATAAATCAAAAATGTAGCTATCAAACAACTAGCTGGTGGCAGCTACTGTTCTTCACTCTTCAATACTCTTCAAAACTAAATCAGGCAGACTGATAATCATTACTTTTATACAACAATGTGACGGTTTTATAAAACAAAATATATATTATATATAAACGTCTGCAGACGGGACATTCCATTTTAAAAGATGGAAACTAATGTCAAAGCTAATCTAATCCATGTCTTTTTGCCAGACCAAAAACCCCAAAAAACTGATTGCCCCAAAAAACGCGTTGCTATGTTAATGAACGACAACATTATAAAATATAAAGGGTATATGCAGTAAAATAATAATCTAGCCACAGGGGTCACAAGCCAGTGACTTCAGTGCCAGTTTCAATCCTGGACAAAAAAAGAGAGGGTTGTGTCAGGAAGGGCATCCGACGTAAAACTTTGGCACTTCCTCCTCTTTTCTGCATTTTCAGATTTGGCAAAGTGTAGGGCTTAGAATAGGGTTGGGGGTTCGATTCCCAGTTCCGGCAAGCCACCGCTGTTGGACCCCTGAGCAAGGCCTTTAACCCCCAATTGCTAAGTTGTATAACAAGGAATATTGTATGTCACTCTTGATAAGGGCGTCTGACAAATGCTGCAAATGTAATGTAAATACTGTGAAGAATTTAGACATGAGTTTAAACTTCTGGGCGGTCAGCTAGTGTTTTTAGATGAATGGCAAACTACAGCAGAAGTAATCAGGGATACAGGAAGAAAGGTGCTAGGTGTGTCAAAGAGGCTAGGAAGTGGCTGAGGCCAAGCAAAGGCATATGATGAGTTGTACACTAGGTTAGACACTACAGAAGAAGAGAAGGACTTGTACAGGTTAGCAAGGCAGAGGGATCAAAATGGGAAGGATGTGCAGCAGGTTAGATTTATTAAGGATCGAGATGGAAAGGTGCTCACAAGTGAGGAGAGTGTACAGAGAAGATGAAAGGAGTACTTTAAAGTGTTGATGAATGAGGAAAATAAGAGGGAGAAAAAAGTAGAAAAGGCAAACCGTGTGGAGCAGAAAGTTCAAAAGATTAGTACAAACAAGGTTAGGATGGCTTTGAAGAGCATGAAAAGAGGAAAGGTCCTGATAAAATACCGGTGGAGGTGTGGAAATGTTTAGGAGAGGCAGCAGTGGAATTTTTTTTACTAGATTGTTTAACAGGATTAAAGTGAGTGAGAAGATGCCTGAGGAATTGAGGAGGAGTGTAATGGTTCCTATCTTTAAGAACAAGGGTCATGTGCAGAGTTGCAACAACTACAGTGGCATAAAGTTATTGAGTTATACAATAAAGGTAGGTTAAGGTGGTTTGGACATGTACAGAGAAGGCATAGAATATATTGTTAGGAGGATGTTAGAAATGAAGCTACCAGGCAGAAGGCAACAAGGAAGACCAAACAAGAGGTATATGGATGCGATAAACGAGGATGAATTTAGTGGGTGTGAGTGAAGAGAATGTAGAGAATAGGGTCCGGTGGAGACAGATGATTCGCTGTGGTGACCCCTAAAAGGGAATAGCCGGAAGAAGAAGATATGCAGTGAAAATTAAATTTTTTTTTTTTTTTTTTTTTGAATAAATTGGTTAAAAAAAGTGCTAACTAATATTAAGTTTTTTTTAATCAGCACCTCTTTCAAAAACAAGAACACCCCTCTGATGTGTCAATTCACGGCCCCATAGCGGGATTAGCACACCCGCTGTGAGACTGCAAAAAAGTATATCCAGTTGCCTCAGCGTATACAAATAATTGTCTCAGCTGCTAGCCAATTAACTTACAATGTGCAGCATCAGTGGGTATATGCATCCTACAAGTCGCAGAAGCCTGGGTGCCCCTCAACAGGCACGTTCAGCATAAACCTTAAAAAGGTTTATTTCCTGTCTCCAAGTGCCATTTTCTTTGGAAAGCGTGTAAACATAAAACATGTTTTAATTACTTATTTAAGTTATGGTTTGTTTATGAATGTAGATACATTGAAAGTTGAGTTACATCCAGTATTTGATACTGGAATTATAATTCAATTAAATTAATTCAAATTATAATTCTGTAATTTAATTTCACTTTGAATGTTTGAATGGTGCTGCTAAATTAAAAATGCTGCTACAAGTACTGTTTAAAATATTTAAAAAAAAATGCAGCAGTATTGCACAACAACATTATCATCTTGTGGGTTATGTATATATTTTTTTCTTTTTGGGGTAGAATATTTGTTGCACTGTTTGAGCTTGATGCTTTTTAGAAGGCTAGGTTAAGCACGGTGCATCCTCTGACAAATGTGCACTATAAGTATCTAACAGCTAGCACAGAGCACAACAAGCTCTTTTGTTGACCATGTTTACTTTTTAATACAAGTAAGGGAGCATGGAGTAATTCTGGCTTTGACAGTCTAAATAGATTTACTAAGGCATCTTTTAAACATCAAGGCAAGGAAATATGATTCTGTTTGGACATGAGCATGTATGGAATCGATTGATTCATGGAGTGTTTAATAGGGCATTGAACCCTACATTTAAAATGTTTTTCATAAATAACCTGCATGATCTGTTTCAACCAGTGTCAGTGTCAGTTTACCAGCTAAAGGAAACAAATATTAACAAACCTAATTGTTGGAGCAAGGTTGATCGTAACTGCTATAAAATAAGATGAGATATTCTTTTCTGTGGGCATACAAATTTATATACATTCACAAGGTCTATCAAGTGATAATAAAGAAATAATCATGTGAATTCTTTATCCACATCATAATTGTATTACAAATATGCGGTTCTATTAAGAAATCTTGTGTATGCTTTTCCTGTTGGTCTATGCTCCAGATGTTAATCGGTTTCAAACTACATAATAAGTGTGTAGTGCTGTTGCCATGGTTTCTCTCTACTCCCTGGTTTTCCTGCAGGAACACAAGGGGCAGTTTGTTGCAAGCTGAGTTCTCCAGCACATTAAAGCTTAGATGAGCATTTTATGATTATACCCCATATATATTTGGGTTCACATGGTAAGAGCGTTGTAATGATCCACAGAGGGACAGGATGGTTGTTTGTAGATTAAACATGGGCTTAAGCACAATGCTGTTAGTTTGCATGTGTAAAACACAAGCACACTCAATGAGCTTAGCCCTAGTCAAATCTTGTGTAATAAAAGCTTTTTCTCTGTACAGTGGTGGCCAAAATTTTTCAGAACATTAATGTTTTTATCAGCTAAAATGGTTTAAAGTCAGTTCTATTTATCTTTGATGCCGTTTGTTAGTAGAAAATATCCGTTTTTTTAAGCTTGCCAAACAGTCATTTGCTATTAATTGTAATTATCTAGTAAGATTTTTTCTTATTTGTCTGGATTTAGTCTGTCTGTTTGTCCTATTTCTTCATGTCATTCCAGACAGACTGGATAATGATAAGATCAGTTCTCTGTGTGGAGCACTGGCTGTTGTCAGACTCCTTGTGCAAACACAAATCTCACTAAATTATTACAATTAATAGCAAAATGACTGTTTGAAAGCCAATATGATATTTCCTATTGATGCACTAAAGCAAAAGATTAAAATAACTGACTATTTTTCTTCTTCTCCTTTTTGCTGTACCCTTCATGGTTCGCCACAGCAAATCATCTGCCTCCACGTGGCCCTATCTTCCTTATCTTTTTCACTTACACAACTAAATTTATGTCCTCATTTATTCCATTGATATACTTCCTATTTGGCTTTCCTTTTTGCTTTCTTTAGATCTGCTTTCCCCAACCCCGCCTCCTGCCCTTTTCCTCTTACTGCTGTCTTCTACACCTTCCCCTTGAGTGTTGCTAATATTTTTCTGTCACACATTACACCCGTTAAACTCCTGACACATTTTTTACCCACATTTTCTACACTTATTAACTTTAAGTACTTAAACCCCTGTATCCTCTTTAGTGCTTTATCCTGTATTTTGTCTTGCTACGATTTACCTTTACTTTGCTCCAGAGCAAACCTTTACTATTCCAGGTTTTCCTCCACCTGCTCCCTTCTCTCACTAGAGATCACAATGTCTAAGAAGATTGCTATAGTAAAGCATGCATTGAATAAGTAAACATTTTTCAAAAACTATATTTATCACACATAAATCTGTACTCAAACAACAGCATGATTCGCACACATAATACAGGCAAATGGTCAACAAATAAGCAGGGTGTACAGAATTATCCAGAAGATGATGATTATTCTAAGAGGTCGGTGAAATTGGAAGTTAGAATTCTCTGATGTTTCTGCACTGGTGTATTTTAAATATAGATTTTTAGCCAGTTTATGATTTATTATAAAGTAGTAGATCCAGCCCATTTAAGTTTCTGTCCAAGACTGACCCGTCCCCAATAAATTAAAGAAAAAATTATGTCGCTTTCACAGAGAAAAGTCATTAGCTACCTGTTGAAAATTCAACACACCCTAGCAACAGCTTCCAGATCCAACCAGAGAAACTTTATAATAAATCCTTTTGTGACTGGCATTTAAAAAAAAACGGCTAAAAATCTATATTTAAAATACACTTAATATAAAACATTTTTAAAATCAACCAGAGACTGTGAAACAGTGAAGAAGCCAATGAATATTAGCAATAATTAATGGAAAGACGTGTAGAAGACGTGGTAAAAGCAGCCATGTTTTATGGTTTAAAGACACTGTTTTTTTTAAGAGTTGACAAGGTTGGAGAGGAACGAGCACATAAGAGGGATGGCTTATGTTGGACGCTTTGGAAAATTAAAAGTTAGACACTATATTGAAATGGTTTAGACGTGCAGAGGAGGGATAGTAGAAATATTAGTAGGATGTTGGACATGAATGAGGACATGAAGTTAGTGGTATAAGTGAACAGGATGCAGATGTTAGGGCTCAGTGTGTTCACACTTATGTTTGTTTCGATTAAAATGAACCCTGTTGCTCGGTAAGTATGTTTTTTTTTTGTGTAAATATAAACACTGACATCTAAACCCTGGTTTGATATTTGAACACAACACGGACTCAATAAATCTACTCGGACCAAAAACAGGATGTGCTGTCACAAGATGCAAAGCAAATGCAATTCTGATCCTGATTCTTTCATTTAAAAGTATAGAATTCTCAAACATAACTACCTGGTTCGTCTTTTTTAAAGGACTTATGTGCCAATTACTTAAAAAAGTTGTCACAAATATATATATATATATAATGTGTGCATAATTTCTAAAGAACGTTTGCTATTGTTTTAATACACAAAACTGTGAAGGTGCTTTTTTATGTTTTCGTACCAGTTGTCCATATTATTAGCTTTCTTGCTTAATATATCATCTTCTAAACTAGTAGGAGAAACCGTCAAGTAATTTTCAAGGTGTTAATAAAAATGGCAAACATACTTAACATAACATAAATGTGCACATTTAACTTTCTGTAAATATCTAAGTAGTTTATTATTAACTAGTAATATCAAGTCTGTGTAGAGTAATGGGTCAGCTGTATGGGCTTGATTGCAGACTAAAACTAAAACGCTTATCAGGAGCGTAATGTATACAAAAATAAGAAATGATTTTATTTTTGTAGAAGAGTTTTTGTAAAAGATGTATAAGAAATGCTTCAGGACAACCCTGAGACCACAATGCTGCTAAACTTTTGGAGACTGGAAAAATTAGACATGCGTATAAAAAATAAATTAAATAATTAGTTTGACACAATCTATGACAATCCTGCATGCAGTTATTCAAGTAATTCCACATGCAAATTTCATAACCCAGCCAGAAATAACATCAGAGAAAGCAAAAATACTAGAATTTCCCCCCTCCAATTGCAGTAAATATATGCTGCAATTGATCTGTCATTACACCACCATATATTACATGCTATCCCTGTTTTTACAGCTTGTTTTATTGGAAAGATGAAGTGAGTAAGCATAAATAGCTTATTGACACTCTTATAATTTTAAAACCCCAATTCCATCATCAACCATTAGGGATCTCTTACATTCTACAGTATATTTTAATAACAATAATATATACAGTATCTGTTAACTACTTACACCATTAGAAGCCATTTAATTGCACAGCTGATAAAGAGCATTTGACAAAAACATGTTTTTTCCTGAAAACTTGTGTGTAGATGTTTCCCAATTTCATTTATGCAATTATGTGGCATCAGCACAATTTGCAGTAAATCATGCAGATACACAAGTCATCAGAATAATAAAAACATGATTTTTTTTTTTATTATTTAGGAATTTTGGTGCAGAATAGAATTAAGTGTTTGAAAAATTTTCTTGCAAAGCAGAATTTTCAAAATAATCAGTGGCAATTCCATGGGTTGCTAGGCCATGCTGTGTTAATATAAGAGCTCAGAATAGCTTGAATTTTTTAAGCTTGGGCAATTGTAATTTACAGAAACACTTTTTACAACCCTGGTAAATTTCTTAAAATATGCAACAGAATGGAGCAGAAGATTGTGGTATGTTATGTTTGACATAGTATATCAGGTACATACAACTCCTTTCAGCCTGGACACTTATTTGTTTATATACCTATTTGATTTTTTAAAGCTGCTTTGACACAATTTCTATTGTTAGAAGCACTATCTAAATAAAGGTGACTTGTTTTATAGTGTGCACAGACTCATCCAACTATGAGCTTATTCATTGTGCTGCAGACACGTAATTGGCCAGTTGGTCTGTTGCATAAATGAGCAGATGTGTTTTTAATAACATAATTGACCAATATATTCCTGTTAATTGACCAATATATTCCTGTTGACCTTTCTAATTTAAAACCCTGATGAATAATATGAAGTGGGGTTCTATTTGGATTTTGTTGCAACCGGAGTCATGTTGCCTCTGCAAATGAGCTATGAGTATGTACTGTATATGATCTCGTGGCAACAGGTTTGTGTGTGTCTGTGTATGTGACTAACAGAGAGAATAGGTGATGGTGAATGGCCAAAGAGCAGCAATATTGTCTGTAAGTTTCCTTTAATTTGTCCAGATGAATATCTCTTTAAATTTTTCTTCTCCTCTTAGCCTCTCTCTCTACTTATTCTTGTGTTTTCCTGTCAATGTGGGTTTTTTCCTTCCCCTTTCTAATGATTTACTTTTCTTTGCTCTTTTCTTCTCTCCTCTTATTGGACTAAATGCCCTATTCTTAACTGCCTAACTCTTTTTTCAGTTCTGCCCTTCCTCCTTATTCTTTCCTATTTCTTGCTTTGTCTCACTTTTCTGACTTTACTTCGTACCCTTTTACTCTTTTCTTTTTCTTGTTTCCATTCAGTGTTCCCCACTGATTTAATTGTTCACCTTATTCTTACTCTCATTCATCTCACTTTGTTTCTGTCCACATATTTTATCTCTTTTTGCCCCATTTTTTCTTTTATTCTGCCCATCTTCCTTATCTGGTTCATATTTTTTCTTTTTATGTATTCTCCTCTTTCTCCCACTGACAATATTTAATAATTTCTATTTAATTTCTTGTCACATGTTTGTTTCTTATTCCTTTTTTTCTTCTCTTATCTTTTTTCTCTCATATGTATTATTCTTTTTCCCTCTCTTATTTTTTCTGTTTACATTCATCTCCATTCTTCTTGTTCTCAAAACAAAGGTGTAAACTCTGTCATATGATTGATCTGTCTAACCAACCTGTATTATCCAGCTTTCCTGACACAAACACATAAACCACATACACACCCCTAACATTAAAATTAAACATTAGTTAGTTAAATGTTACCTTAGTTCTGATGTTAGTCTTGGTGTTGGTCTCCACTGAAGGCTGCGTATGTGTCTGTCTTGATGTGTTTGGAAAAATACTGCACTGATGTTCACATCACTGTTGCATCCTGTCTCCCATTGTCTTTTCGGTGTGCCATCCTAGCTGCAGCTTTCTACAACTCGCCTGTATGTGTGTGTGTGTCAGGTGTTCAAGCAGCAGGCATCGACGAGTGTGAATGCGCTAGGCCAGCGTTTGCATGAGCAGGAGAAGGACTTTGCGGGCAAAGCAGCAAGTTTCCAGCGGGAGATCCAACACCTGCAGGCTCAGCTCCGTGACCGACAAGATCAACTCAATGGAGCACTGCAGCAAAAGAGGTAACTGTGCGCTTGTGTGTGTGTGTGTGTGTGTGTGTCTCTCTCTCGCTCTCTTTCACTCTCTCTTGCGTGCTCTCTCTCTCTCTCTCTCTCTCTCTATCTATCTCTCTCTCTCTCTCTTTGAGTGGTCGACTCCGCAAGGATGAGATGAGAAAGAGGACACAGAGAAACAGCAGTTACGACAAAACAAATAACAGAACATTTGAGAGAGAGATATTAAGAAGGGTGGAGTGGGTGAAAAAGAGAGAAAAAGGGGGGTGTAAAAAAAGGGTAGTACAGTAGCACAGCTGCAGGTTGTCTTTTGATTTCTGTATAGGGATTGTATCTGTTAGTCTTGTCTGTTTTTTTCTGTCTCCTCCTACTTTTTCCCTTTTCCTCATGTTGTTTCCCCTCCAGTTTATCTTTTGTCATTGTATTTATTTTACATTTCTAGGCATTGCAGTTGTTTGCTGGTTTTTGTTGCTCTTGTTTCATTTATTTTCTCTTCTTTACATGTTTTATAAGCATTTGTTATAGAGCACAAATCCAAAAAGCTGTAAAAACGTTAAGATTATTTGAAAGATTTGTGATTAGTGGAACAAACTACACTTTTTTAGCTGAAGTAGCAGCCAGACCAAATTAATTGAAATCAAAATTCACTCTTAAGTTTACTAAAGGGAACGTGACATGTAATGTAAAAGCTATAATTGTTTTGCTATAATTGTTTGCGTCTCTGGATCAGACAGCTGTTCCCTGTATGAGGCTGCCACAAAGGTGATGGAGATTATACATAAAAATTATTATTGTTTAATAATTATACATCAAAAAGATAAATCAAATTTCCAAGAGAAGATTTTAAGAAAAACCAAATGCCAAGTCTATTAAGCAGCTGAACAGAGGCCCCTACAAATTTTAGTCTGTATGCTTACTAAAAAGCCCAAATAGTAACTAACATGACCAATGTACAAGTGTGACAGTAGGATGTATGCATAAAATGTAAAATCTGGCGAGCTATAAATCAATTAGGCAGAATGTGCCTGCCTCCATTTGGATAAGCATTACACTCCCTGCTACACTGACCAGATAAAATGTTTATTAAAATGGCTGTGATCAGTGTCTCTACTAATAAACACAATCCTAATTGTGCCATTTTGCTGTAAACATTGACCCTGAAACAATGTTTTCTGGGTCACTGGAGTAAATAATGAACACACCAGTGCATATCAGACAGATACACAAACAAGGTAAAATATAAATGCCAACTGAGGACTCCACCAACACACACACACAAACACACACATACACATATGTCTGGTTAGCTATCCTTGTTGGAACTCTCCATAGGTGTAATGGATAAGTCACCAACATGAAGACACATTTTAATTTTCACAAAAAACTCCTGAGAGATCTACAGTTCAGTAATCCAAAATGGGCAGGTCTGATCAAGACTTCTAATTTTTACACAACAAAAGCACAGAAGTCTTTAAATTAATTCAATTTTATTTGTATAGTGCTTTTTATTGATATTCTTTTTATTGATTTGCATTGATAATTCTTTTATCCTTTAACACACCCAGAAATATAACTATAAGAATAGTTTATTATAAATGTTAAAACTTTTAAATTTTTAATTATGCAGCACCACTAATGAGCATAATGGCTGACTCGTTACTCTGGTCCTTACAGGAATAAAGATGAACTCTGTGTTGGATAAAAAGGTTACGTTTTGTGACTAGAGACGTATTTTGACATTTGATCCATTTACATTTACATAAATGTATCTGTACAAGCATCAGAATGTAACACCCCCTATTGCCAATCCAAATTAAAATTATATTAAATCAGTGGGTAGAAATATTGTTTCCTTTTGCATTAAAATAATGTTCTTACCATGTATTCAAGTACTTTTACATTTGCTATCATGGAATGCATGTTCTGTGCATGTGTATCACATCATATATGTGAATAGAAAAGGTGTAAAAGGTTTATAATTAGGCAATATTGTGCTCTTTAGACATATGTAATCACATCCATGCCAATATTCAGTACCACATAAAGATTGTGATTAATAAGGTTAAAAATTATGCAGTCGTGCAATAAATAAACGGTATGTTATCTGTGTTAAGTTCAGCTTTTTACCTATCTTAAAATAAATAGACATTTTGGAACATAATGTTAGAATGCACTGTCTCTATTACAGTTCTATAGCTTCGTAATAAGACACACTCTTCAAACACATACTAAAACTGTTCTTCAGTTTGTCAACCAACTGGATGTTTTTATTGTTTGCAGTGGATCAGTGAACCCGTGTATGTCATCATAGCTTTGTAGTGTAACTATGCACTTTTACTGCTACTGTTATCATCTACTGTGTAGACGATAAGAGTAGCTCTAGCAGTGTATAATTAGAAATTTCAGAACCGATGTTTTGTTCAAGTGACTGGGTACAAAAGGATGATGATCTCTACCACAACGCAAAGAGACAGCCCTTAATTTGTGCTCAGTATATAATTATTGTGAATCTCTCTTCTGAATGCGATAATCTGTCCGAGAAGGTTATAATCAGAACCACAGCAGTCATGCAGGGCAAAAACACATAGGCACACTCGTGCAGTTTAATTATACACTCCTAGCACAGCTGATCAATCCTGCTCTCTGTGCCCCCTAGCTGTCCAAGCAATGCTTATACAGCAGACTGCTGGACTGCTCAGTAGATACACCGGCATGTTTATGAGAGGACATGCCTTTACTTTAGTTCTTAAGATGCTTCATCTGATCTTTTATAGGGAGAACATTATTAGCTGAACGTGTAATTTTATTAACTGATTGTTAATTATTTCAGTACTTTGAATTAAAAATAAATCAGAAAATTAAATTTGGGTCAACTGAATTTGATCATTTGTTTGCTCTGATTTATCTTTCTATATTTCTGTTTATCTGACTTAGACTCATCAGCTCAAGACCTGTATGTTGATGGAGGTGGATGCTTTATGGATTGTTTTTCATGGATTGTTTAGCACACCCTATAGATTCTCGATTAAATTGAGATCTGGGGAATTGAAGGCCAGTCAAATAATTATATTAATTATATAAAAGAGAGTTGCTATTCAGCGATTATATTGTATTGCATTAGTTAGCACATCAATGTTAAGGTTGAGTAAAGACTAGTTAACACATAATTTATAACTGAAATGTAAAATGTTACTTGAGAGGGAGAGAGAGGGAGAAAGAGAGCGAGAGAGAGCGGGACAGAAAAAGAGCTAGCCCAGGAAAAGAGAGCCGGAAAAAAAGACCCAGAGCACTAGTTACAATCCTCTTTTATCCCTTCCTTGACCATGTGACTAAGAACCAAATGTGAGACATTCAAACTGACCAATCAGCAAATTACATCTTCAACCACTGTATAAAACAAGTGACTAGTTAGCAGACCCCCAATGTATACACATGTTGTCCTAAAGGCTTTGATCGCTATCAGTACCTCTGTGCCTTCAGGAACGCCAAATGGCCCTTTTATTACCCATCGTATATTTGGGGAAAGCAGAGGTTTGATCATTTTCAGCCTTATAAGTCCTTTAATTATTAATGCAAATGTCTTTTTAAGTAAAAAGGGGCACAAACCAATCATAGACTTTTAATTGTTTAAATAATCAGTGTAACAGGGCACCAATAAATATTTATTTGATCATTTAAAAAATGTGTGGTTTCAAATAAAGTGAGGTGCCATGTTCTTAGTTGTCTAATAATCTAACCCAGCTATTTTAGAGGAAAAATTAACTATATAATAAAAATGATTCACAGATGTTATAGAAGAAAAGCACATATAAATCAGTTATATCATATATATTACCCTCAAGCACTAAATGAAATCTCTAAATTATTCTAAAAGCTGTAAAGTGAGCTGTAAAAAATAATGTAAATTGCAAACTTTGCATTTGGGCCCCATTATTTGCTTTTATACAAAAACATGTTAGTCACATTAATTCGTCAAAATACTGGTTCAACAATATTAATGTAACATTTCCCACCTCTTCATCCCTTTTCTCTCCCTGGTTCTAAATTTATCCTATCCTAATTTAGTTCTAAACTCCAATCATATCCTAGCTGTTCAGAATCTCATTTTCATTTTATCCAAATTTTTGAAATGTTCTAACTTTTCTGGAATTTGGGTTGTACTACTTTAGCTGGGGATAGGTAAACTGCACTTATTTGCTGTGTTTTAAATGACATATGCACATATTCTGCATTCTAAAACAATTACAAAAAATGTTAAATGCAGTTATTTAAATTAAGTAAGTAGGTGAAAATAAAGTCAAAAAACCTATTTGGCTTGCCTTTGCCTCAGTGGCTCCCCAGCTTTGGGTCAATGCATCTGTCAGAATGACCACGCGCGATGTAACTGCCCCAAGGGGACTCCCTAGCTGTACATTCCCGGTTGTGCCAGGGCTGACGCATCTGTTAGTGACCTTGATATGCATGCTGCTCCGGTTTCAGGCTTTCGCCTGAACCCACGCTTTGGGGCTCAGCCTTTGGTCACACAGACTCTTCCCTGAGTCTGGCCACTACCTTGTTCTCACCTCTGGCTCGGCAGGATGTAGCGGCCCATTCGTCTCTCTCTGGTGTGGGGCGCCTGCTGCAGACATTGCGCAAAACCTTGCCAGCTGCTGCTGAAAAGCCCGTTTGGGCATCACACGACTCCGGGGGGCCATGCCATCATTCAGTGCCATCATCTGGAGCACCGCCATTGCGTGAAGAGCAAAAGCCCCCTCTGCATTGGTGGCATACGCCTTATTGGCAAAGTGAGCTGTGGCTCTGCACAGCTTAGAAGGCAGGTCACCGCTGGTGCCAAGAGTCTTCAATGAAGACGGGCACAGATGGATTGGGACGGCCTCCTCCACCAGGGTTGTATGGAAATATTTGCCCTCCTCCACAGGTTGTTGGGAATATTTTGCAGGGCCCCGCATCATCCACATGGGCAAAAATGAAATGTGAGTGAGTGGATTCATGCCGATTGGGGTGCAGACCATGCCTTCACTACCTGCTTATGCTTTTCAGGAAAAAAAGGCACTGATGTTCTAGATGCAGCCTGACGGCGGCTGAAGTGCAGGTACCAGGAGTCCAGTTTGTTCCTAGCCTTGGACAGAGCCCTTGAGAGCGCCTGACAGAGGTCCGAGGTATCTTTGTTGTCAGAGGGATTTTGTTCCAAATCTGCCCAATTATCACCAACGTAGCTACAGACATGACATTGTTATCCTGGCTGAAATAGAGGATGTCCACTAACTCAGTTGGCTGTCCTCCGGAAAAGCTATATATATATAGCTGTCATTTTGACACTTGCAGCTACGTGTTGTTTTTTTTTTTTTTTTTTACTTTTGAGCTTGAATTCTTGTTCGCTGTTGTGTTGCACACGGCATGCATCGCATTATGAAAGTGTTCCTTTTGACTTTTTGGAGTAAAAACATAAAAACAGACTGAATTTGAGGACACTGGTGATCTGCCTCCAATAATTCACACACGATTTCCTCTACTTCATCTTCAAATTAAACGCACGCTAAACTTAATTTAGCCTCTCCAATGGAACAATTATTCAAACAAATTAATTTAAGAATCTCATATTTATTACAATTTGTCAGTAACTGAGGATTGCTGCCAAATGTAGCGAAGTACACATCATTAAATATATTCTAAAAGTAAACATTACCCAAAAATTAACTCAAGTAAATGTAACGAAGTAAATGTAACTTGTTACATCTGCATCTGATTTGAAGTGTTAATGTATTAGTGTAAGAATTAAAGACATAACCACATCATCTGGAAGTAAATACGCTACCTAAAGAAACACTATTGTAGCTTTCATTTGCCATTTGCTTTTATTATATTCATCATATGTTCTTTACAGTTTTGTTTAGACCGCCTACAATCCAGCATATCAATTTAAATAGCAGAGCCAATATTATATTTAAAGCATATTCTGGTTCTTGCAAGAATTATTAAAGTAAGTATATATAGATTACTATTGTGAAGAGGGGAAAAATGCAAAACAACAACTAGGTATTCCCCAAATTAAATAATATCACTCCTCCCCCTCTCCCCAATTAAACACTTTCCAAGGACTTCTTGAAAGAACCTGATTATGGAACTAATTTTGTTATGGTTAGGATCAGCTTGTCTGATCATTGGACGTGTCTGCAAAAGTAAGATAACCCAACATTACGAAAAATAAATATGTATTATTTTATCATCAGTGATAAAACAAAAGTTTTCAACTGATCCCAAAGAGAAACATTTTCCTTTGAGTACGGCTAAGCATTTTCTTTTAGATCTTGCATTTCAAGGTTTGTAAAAAAAAGTGCTTTTCTTTTTATGTCCATAACGCACTCACTGTTCCTTTTGCTGGAGATTCTTTTTAGGAATTTTATCACAGCTCTTGTTGGAGAGTCAGAACGATCTTTGGAGGTAGTGTTGGTGAGATGATTTGATAAGCTCTCTAAGAAATTATTTATATAATTTTTTTCTGAATGTCCCACTAATTGTAGATTAGACCCTCAACTGCCTTTTTTTCAGGTCATTGACTTTTGATGAGAGAGATTCTATGTCGGTTTTAAATTTTGCGTTGTTACCCATGTTGTAAGAACTTTAAGGGCGCACTGCACCCTTTTTAATCGCCTGGAATAATTCATCCAATCACACAGCAAAGACCAATTTCAGTCAGTCCATTCAGCACTGCGCCATAACCAGAACTTCCCGGGATTTTTCAGAAACCTATTAGTCTTTATAAATCTAAAAAAAAGAAAATACCTTACTTTAGACTACTGATGCAATTAATTTAGTTTAATATAAATTGTTTATATAAATTGTAATATAAAATATTTTTGTGTAAAAAGCTTAACTTTACTAAGTCATGTAAAGAAAGGCTATACAACAAAGATGCCTTAAAAATATTTAATGTAGATCAGGCCCTGCAATTGTGGCATGTGGGCCTGCTTTCTTACTTTTTCTGTTTTTCTCTTCTCGTATTTCCATTCTTTTCTGCCTATGTTACCTTTATCTCTGTGATTTTGTTATTCACAATAATCATACCTTCTCACAAAAGCTCATTCCTGTGGGTTTTGATCATCTCTGATTGGTGGGTATAGGTCTGAAGTGTACAGTCATTATGGTGTAAGAGTCAGTAGTTGGAAGATTTCCTTCACATTCTCCTTTTTTGCCTCTGTCAGATGACGTTTTTTTCTTGCTTCATTTACTGATAATGACTGGTATTATAACCTGGCTGTGGCTTACAGAGGGTTTACACCTTTACCTCCTACCATTTTACCCATCTTTGTCCTCCTTATCTTTTACATCATCACCTCTTCCTGTGTATTCAAGCCAATATCTTAAGAATTGTGGTGTTTTGATGGGTGTATTTGCTATCTTTGGTATACAGGATGGGTCTTTAATGTAAGTGCTCTTAATTACAGACAGTTTATTCTTAATTCACCACATTTAGGAAGATAAATAAAAGTCATCTGTGACGGATCTGTGCCACTAGAGGATGTGAATGTAAAAGTACTTGAGTTACATCTCATTATCTGTCTCTGTTTCTTTCTTTTGCTGACAGAAAGGTGGAGAATGAACTAGATGTTGTGTGGGAAGCTGCTACAAGAGAAAAACAGCATTTGCAGGACATTGTGATGGGCAAGGCCGATGTATTGTTGAGCCCTCATGACTCATGGCTCTCTTTGGACAGGAAGCCACAGTAAAATCTTAACCCAGCATTATTAGAGTAGCACAATGTCTCCTACCTTTATCATCTTACCAAATCAGAGCAGCACCATGTTCCAAACTGACTGACTCCTCCACAAACGGTCATTTAACGAAAGTGAGAGGACTAGATTAAATTGGTGTGAATTTAATGTTTTAATCAAGAATTAAATAATTTTAAGTAAATTAGGTAGAATAAATAAAAATGTATCATCTCTGCTAAATGAATCTAATAACTGATTCTTTTTTATACTTGTCTGTTTACTCAGTTGCGCAGTAGTTATCTCCCCACCACCAAACCAGTACCGTTCATGTTAAACCATTTCACTTTCTTAAACTGGTCCATAATTTTATATTTATATTAATTTTTAAGTATTATTTGTACATTTCTGCCAATGTTCAAATACAAACAACAAATACAACATTTTGGGAGTACATGCAAATATTTTTTCTTTATCAATAATTTGGCAAACCAAATTTGCTGGTAAAAATGACATAAAAAATGAATTTCCAATCATTTAAAATTCTATATATTATGTAGAATACCAAACCCCTATGACATAATAGACTATGTATGCAATTAGCTTAGTTGGTATTTTGGTTCTATCTGTTCATTTCTGCATTGAAATTTAAATTCCGTTTTGTATTTATTGTGTTAAAATAAATAAATAAATAAAATGATAACTGAAATAGGCTTAGGGGTTAGCACTTTTGCCTCATAGCAAAAAGGTTCCATTCCCGGGCAGGGGCCTTTGTATGTGAAGTTCTCATGTTCTCCTCATGCTTGCTAAGGTGTACTCCGGGTACTCCAGTTTCCTCCTACAGTCCAAAAACATGCATGTTAGATTGATTAATAATTCTAAATTGCCCATAGGAGTAAGTGTGAGTGTGTGTGAGGCCCTGTGATGGACTGGCAACCTGTCCAGGATGTACCCCTCCTGCCTTTCGCTCTTTCAGAGACGGCTGGGATAGACTACAGCAGATCCCTGTGACCCCAAATTAGGGAATACTCGGGTATAGAAGATAAATAAATGATTACTAAAATAATCTTTTAAAAAATGGTCAGTAGCAGCCCATTTTTCAGAGCAGTTCCTTATGCAGGGATTTGTGATTGCTATCTTATTAAAATTGACCTGAAGGTGCTGGTGAGACTCTGTATCATTTTTACTTGTACAGGTCAAAATCTTAGAAGCCTGAAGGTAAGTAAAACAGGGGCCCGGACTGAAGATTAAAGGATTTAATGTGTCAATCAACACTAAAGGTTGGCTGTTCTTTAAAATCCTCCTGCTCCAGTGCTTATCTAAGGCAGTGAATGGCCTCTGCTGGGAATGGGCTGCTCCCAAAATTGTGCAAGTATATAGGGGCTTGCAAGCAAAGGTGGGCGACCAGTATTTGCCAAACGCTGCGATCAAGGTCACGACAGCACTGCATGCAAGTGCTCCATCATTCTCCAAATCTGAACAGTTCGACTGCTGGATTTTAACAATAAAATATTAAATAATTATAATTAAAGAAAAAATAATTTGATACCCTGCTGATTTTGTATATTTGCCCAATAATTTTTTATGGTAGGTTTATTTTAGGGAAATGCAAAATAACAACAAAAACATCCAGAAAATGCATTTAAAAAAAGTTTTGCATTTCTGGCTTCATTATACAGGTAATTAACTGAGAGTAGGAAAGCTCTCTTAAAGGAACTCTTAAATGTTCAACTTTTCAACTTGTTAACTGTATAAAAGACAACTATCCACAAATGTAATTAATACTTTGTAGACCTACACAAGAATGGAATGGCCTATAAGACCATCACAATCACCATTAGTCTGGGCTCCATGCAAGATCTCGCCTCATTTCAATAATCATGGGAACAGTGAGGAATCATCCCAGAACTACATGGAAGGATCTTGTCAATGATCTTAAGGCAGCCAGAACCATAGTCACCAAGAAAACAATTGGTAACACACCGTGCTGTAATGGACTGAAATCCTGCAGTGCCTGCAATGTGCCCCTGCTCAAGAAAGCAAAGACCCGTCTCAAGTGGCAATTAACCAAAACATATGGCCATGGCAACAATTATTTGTATATTATATTTTTCATATAATCGCCAGTTTGTGTAACCCAAGTAAGAGCCTAATGCATTTATTTCTTGTCGGATCTAATTAAAAGCCTGGCAACAGTGGCCGCACTCTTGCACTCAGAAAGTGAATGAATCTTTGATAAATCACACTGCTTGTAGATTTACCAACAAGTGTACTATAATGGATTTTTTAATCAGATTTCATTTATTTATTAGACCAATAAAATGACTTTCAGATAAATATCATACTTTCCTAATACTTTATAAAAAAATATGTAGAAACATATTGGGGTAAACATACTGTAAATGATATTGTAAACAATATTGTAATGTGACACATTTAACCAGGACATACTGCAAAAATTTGTACGTTCACATTGTTGTGCATGTGAAACAGCAGTAAAGGTTACTGTGAGTTTAACAGTATGGTGGCTTGGGGGATAAAACCTCTTCTTAGAGGGCAGCAGGAAGAACAGGGTAAGTCTCTGATGGTGTGGGTAAAGTCTCTGACGATGCTCTGGTCAAACAGTGTTTTTGTGCAATATCCTGGAATGAGCAAGTGAAGTCCAGATGATCTTCTCTGCTATCCGAAGCACTGCAGCTGCCAAACCAGGTGGAGTTGCAGCTCGTTGGTATGCCCTATATGGTGGCTCAGTAGAAAGTGTCAGATTGGGAGAGAAAGAGTACACTAAACTTATCTGGTACAGGTACGTTTGTATCTGTCCGTATTCTTTACGCCTAGGATTTTGGTATTACTGACTACTTCTAAAGCACAGTTATTGATGACAAGTGGTGTGTGAGTGGGCCTATTGCTTCTAGTATTCAGGATCAAATTGTTGTTGGTGCACCAGTTCACCTTTTAATCATCTCCACTTTATAAGACAAATTATTGCTGACTCTGATGAGGCCCACCACTGTACTGCATACCTAACAATGTTAACCTGTTGAGCAGTGAATGAAGTAGCATTTTTGATTCGGAGTTCCCGCAGTTCTCTTATTAATTATTGCATTTTTCGCCTTGTTTACTTTTGTTTTTTCTGCAAATTTACCTCATTGTGATTGTGCGCACTGTTTTTCGCATCGTTGATCAGTTGTCATGGCCAGTAAAAGCACTACAATTTTCACTGCATCATTGCAGCAATTGAGTGGAGATTCTTCTCTGTACTGTGCGCCCCCTTCTCCAGAGATAAGTCCTCGAGTTATGTATATGAAGTCGCTGAAAATGGATTTGTTAATTGTTCTGAGGACATTTCAGACATCTTTAAAACTAAACTGCAAGCGGCATTAGGTGATGACTTGGCCACAATAAGAGTTGAGCTACAGACAAAAAAAATCACAACTGGCACATGATCAAGCTGCTTTAGAGCCTGGCTTTAATAAAAGGTACGATGGCCGAAGTGAGACAGTCACTCTCAGCTTGTACTGATGACATAGTGTCTCTGAAAAGTGAGATTAAACATCTAACCGTGGAGGTAACCGCTCTGAAAAGGAAGCGTGAGGACTTAGAGTCTTGTTTACAAAGGAATATTATCAGAAATATCTGGGGGTCCTCGAAGGGACTGTTGTTAACACTACAGTTGTTGCTATATTTCTTAAAGAAGCATTCAACTGAGCACACAGAGCCTCGGCGCCAAAGCCCAAATTAGGTGACCAACTAAGGCCCGTTAATATTAGGTTTTCACTATTACAGCGGCTGTGCGGATATTTTGCGGCGTGTAACAAATGGACGACTGGCTGGTGTTGAATGCAAAAAACTCCTGACTACACTGCCAAGGTGGCTCGAGCCTGTGCGGTTTTGAAAAGGCACCTGCGCGGTTTAAAGCGAGTTCAGTATGGACTCTTCTTTTCTGCTCGACTTCAGATTAGTTGTAAAGGTTTGGAAAAAGTTTGTTTCTGCAGTAGGGGCCAAAAATGACAAAGAAAGTAATATTATTGTGTAATGTATGTTTTTAGCTCAGGTCTAATGCTTACCTGTGTACTGATACTACACTATGGCTACATGTTAAAATATTATTTCCGTGTTGATTTTTTTTGTGTATTTGATTGTATGGTACTGTATATATGAACAATGAGGCATAATAATGCATAAGGTATTAAACTTTAATAATAGAGGTCTGTGGGAGTGTTTTTTTGAGGTTTAGTTCAGGTTGTTCTTTGAGTTGAGGCTAGGTTTCGTGGCATCAATGTTTTTTCTTGAGTCTTTTTTGCACTTTCCCTTATGGAGATTTGGTTTGTGTTTTTAAATATTTTCTGTTAAGTTTAAGTCTGTCACACCTGTAATAGGTGCACCAATTTATTTAATTAGTTGGAATAAACAGGGTATAGGCAGCCCAGTTAAGTGTGGCAGGGTTTTTAGCCATTTAAAAAGACATAACTCAGACATTGTGTTTCTACAGGAGACTCATCTAAAGACCATCATAGGCTCAGGACTCCATGGATAGATCAGCTGTTCCATTCTAACTTTAACTCCAAATCCTTGGAGTAAAAAGTTGCCATATTAATAAAAAAAAAATTCATTTTTATGTACTGAGGTCATTGCTATTATAAATGGCAGATATCTTATAGTGGTGGGTGTGATGATGCAAACCAGTTACCTGCTAGTAAATGTATATGGACCTAATTTTGACGAGCTGGATTTGCTATTGGAACTGTTGAACTGAACTGTGTATTTGATCCAGTGCTAGATAGATCTAGTATGATCTATGCCTTTTGCAACCATTTAGTTAAAAAATCATTTTCCCCCCCATGTGCATCAGTCATATTCAAGAATGGATTCTTTTTATAGATAGTTGAACTCATCTGTTGTCATCTGTTGATTATTTAGGCATTTTAATATCAGACCATTCACCACTAATATTAGACATTCAGCTATACACACACAGATCCACCCCCCTCTTTGGAAATTTAACTCCCTGTTGTTGGCAAACACCAGGTTTTGTAAATATATCTCCAATTCCATCAACGTGTTTCCCCTTAGTTATAATGACACTACATAATCTTCATTACTCTGGGAGTCATTACAGGCCTTTCTTAGAGTAAAAATCACATTATTTATATTATATAAAAAAAAAATAGGGCAAGACTTGCAAAACTCACCTGAGCTATTGGTACCCTCGATCAAGAGTGTGCATCTAATCCCTCCCTAGAACTGTTTAGAAAACGCCTCAACCTTCAAACAGAATTTGATCTTCAGCTACTATTGCAAACAATTCAGCTACTATTGCAAACACGTGGTATTTATTAATTTATTAAGCATGGGGATAAAGTAAGACGGCTGATGACACACCAGCTGAAACGACAATCAGCCACACGTTTCATACCAAAAATCTGTAACAACTACAATATTATCATTACAGATCCTGTAGAAATAAACGCTGCCTTTAAATCATTCTACTTTGCACAGTAATTGGATGCCCCAATCTTACTTGAGAAATTAATTTTCAATTAAAGCAATGCAGTCTTATAAAGCTCCAGGACCTGATGTTTAATAAATCATTGAAAAGTCTCAGGCTTCAATAGCGCTTCTCTCTAAGACAATGTGGTTCCTATAGGCTGTTATCTTTTGTCAATGTGGATGTGAAAGATTTGGCAAAATCTATTGCTCTTTGTTCAGAGAGGATTAGACCTAATATTATTTCTGAAGAGCAAAGAGGGTTTATTAAGGGTGGCAGGGTGGCTCAGATGGTTAAGGTGCTGAGTTGTTAATCTGAAGACCAGAAACACCTGGGTCAGTCAACCACCGGCAAGTCAACCACTGTTGGGTCCCTGAGCAAGAGCCTTAACCCCTCCTGCTCCGGGGGCGCTGTATCATAGCTGACCCTGCGCTCTGACCCCCAACTTACTAAGATGGGATATGCGAAAAATGCATTTCATTGGCTCTGTACATGTACCTTGCACAATAAATTGAATATACTTATACTTATATATACTTAAGTGACAACACCTATTTATTAAATGTCATACTTTCTTGAATATGATTCATACAACTCACTCTGAAAAGGTACCTGAGATTGTAATATCAGTGGATGCTGAGATGCTTTTGTTTTAAACAATTCCCCTCATTTTACCAAGAGCAATTTTTGACCCATTAGACAGCATGATTACTCTTTTATTTGAGGTGGGAAGATCTCCAAGGGTTCGTAAATCTCTACTTGAAGGATGCAAGCTTAATGGCGGTCTGGCGCTACCAAATTTTGAGTTCTATTACCGGGTGACAAATATTTACAAGATACAATGTTTGCTTGAGTCACCTCATCTGCCATGGTACCAAGTTGGAAACCATTCACGTGTCAGTTTCCCTTCCATATCTGCTAACATATATTCTGCCCTCCCAAATAAGATCTCTTTACATGTTAAAACACTCTGTTTTAACACTCTAAAAATTCATCCTTTTCTGTATGGCATGATACAGGTATACATTGTTTTCTTAATTTAGATTCAGTGGTCTCTTTAATAGTTTTGAAGGTTTGTCCTCTAAATACCGCTTGCCTGCCAGCTAACTTTTTAGGCTTTTCTAAATTAGCCATTTTAATTGTAAATATTTACTGTTGTTTCCCTAATCTCCTCCCCAACAACTTTAAGGAAATCTGCCATTTTGGAGTTACAACAAAAAGGAGCTGTTTTTAAAATTTATAACCAAACTATGACTAAACCAATTCGAAGCAGCATAAGCGAATAAGTTTGGAATTAGGGAGGAGTTGTGATCGAGTGGTGGGAGGGTGTGTAAAGTTTCATCCTGTGCTCGGCTCATCTCATCCAATTTAAGCTTATTCACAGGATGCGTTTTTCCAAATTGAAACTGTTTCGATTTTCCCACAGATGTGACAGATGTTCTAATTTACAGTGTCACCTGAGTCATATGTTTTTTCCCTTCCCAGAGTTACATAACTTTTGGGCAGGTTTTTTTTCCACCATGTCTACTATACTGGGAGTTCGTCTGCCACCCATTAAATGCTATCTTTGGACTATCGGATAAGCAATCACAGTTGAGCTCAGTGCAGAAAGAACTTATTAGCTTTTATATCGCTATTAGCCAAGCGTCGTCTTTTTCTGCATTGGAAGTTCTCTAGTCCTTCCTCCCAGCTTCTCAGTAGCTAAAAGACATGCCATCTTTCTAAAAAAATTAAATACACGCAAATACACAAGGAAATACTGCCACATTCTTTTATGAATGGCAACCTTTTCTCAGTCAATTTACTGCCTTCAGGATCTGCCAGACTAGGCATTTAGTTTTGCAATGCACTATATGATTATTCAGTATGGGACAATCCAAATGGGCCAGGACTTAGGGTGGGGGGTCATTTATTTCCAATTTACATTTTAATTTTTCTTGTATTTGTATGCATGCATGAGTGTGCATGTGTATATCTATGTATATGCATGCATGTGAATATGTTTATATATATATATAAATTATTTTTTTTTTTTTTTTTCTTTTCTAAAAAATTTCCCATTTAAATGTTGGGATAATATTTTTGTGTGGACTACTGTAATTTGTTTAACTGTCAATAAAAAAAAATATTACATTAAATTTAGTTCAATTTTATTTGTATAACGCTTTTTACAATGGTGATTGTCACAAAGCAGCTTTACCCAGTCAAAGAGATTATATAATGCAAATGAATCAAAAATCAGTTTGTCCCTGATGAGCAAGCTGAGGGGGGCAGTGGCAAGGAAAAACTCCCTGAGACAGAATGGAAGAAACCCTGAGAGGAACCAGACTCAACAAAAAACCCATCCTCATTTGGGTTAAAAACAGGTATCAGGAATTATGCCCTTACACTGTGTGCATAAGCAACTTAAATCATAAGTCCTCGACGAACAGCTGGAATGTCTTTATAGCAGAGTGAAAACGACCTTGGTCATCCTGGTGATGTGATCAGGTCCGGATTGGAGATGGGGTCTGGATCATTGGCAGCTCAGTTGTGGCATATGTAGCTCGACAGTGAGTGAGAGCAAGGGAGAGAGAGGGAAGAAAGAAAGACAAAAAGGAAGGAAAACAGTAAGTAACGTCGTAATCACAGGAAATAGAGTGATTGTGTATTTAATGTAGAGTGAACAAGCATGGACTCCACCAAGACTAACAGACATGAGGTCTTCCTGATATGGTAAGCAACCAGCCGCTCATCATCAACACCGTGATCAATAAGCGTGGGGAAACAGCATCTAAACATACCAGATCACCATAATACTCAACATCCATGAGTCCCCCATATCTACTCTTTTGTCTGAGGTGAATCTATACAAAATGCTTGACCTAGACAGTGTGGATAAGACCGGCGTAATGTGCTCGTATCTTTTAGTTTTAGTGAGGACTCTCGCAGCTGCGTTCTGGACTAACTGAAGTTTATTAATGCACCTGGTTGAACATCCAGTTCGCCTTACAGTTTATCCAGCCTGGATGTGAAAAACGCATGAACAAATTTTTCTGCATCATTAAGTAACAAGATATTTCTTATTTTAGCGATATTTCTGAGATGATAGAAATAACGATCGGTTAAATAGGACCTGAGCCATGCAAGAGCCGTTCCTCTGATTCCTACTAATTTTTCTAATCTGTGAAGAAAAATATCTATGGTGTCGAAAGCCGCACTATAGTCAAGTAATATAAGCAACGAGACACAGCCTTGATCGGATGCCAGTAAGAGGTCATTAGCTACTTTGACCAGTGCCGTCTCTGTGCTGTGGTGAGGCCTGAATCCTGATTGATAAAGTTTGTGTATGTTATTTCTTTGTAAACATGAACATAACTGCTGCGCTACTACTTCTCTAGGATTTTGTAGATAAACGGAAGGTTAGATATCGGCCTGTAGTTCGACAGCTCATTGTGGTCGAGGTCAGGTTTCTTAATTAAAGGTTTCGTCTTATTCCTAGTTAATTTTGCGACGGTGTCAAATAGAAATCTAGGATTATTTTTATTATTTTCAAGTTACACTAAGAGCTTTTTTATAAGCTAGAATTCCCTCTTTCCATGCTGTCTGGAAAACCCTCAATCTAGTTCGGCGCCATTTACGTTCTAGTTTACGGGCGCTCTGTTTTAAAGAGCGTGTGTGTTCATTATACCATGGAGCGAGTTTCTTATCATTAAATTATTTTTTCTTTTAACTGGAGCCACGTTATCTAATGTATAGCAGAATGCGGCATCTATATATTCAGTCGCCTGCTCGAGTTCTGTTGGATCAGACGGAGATCCAATGACAGAAGACAATTTTGGAAGATAATTAATAAAGCTCTGAGCAGAAGTTGATTTAATTGCAACTTTGATTCCGGTAGCACGGCACTGTGTGTGCATTATTAGTATGACGCATTTTAAACGATATAAGATGGTGATCAGAAATAATTTCGCACTGAGGAATTGTTACTATATCACTTATACTTATACACTTATTATTACACTTATAGATAATATTAAATCTAATGTGTGACCTGCTTTATGAGTGGGTCCTATTACACACTGATTTACTCCCACTGAGTCGAGTAAGGACATAAATGCTGTTCTCAGCAGGTCGTCTGAGTTTTCAAAATGAATATTAAAGTCTCCGGCAATTAATGCTTTATCAACGGAGACAACCAGGTTAGACAGGAAGTCTGCAAATTCACTAAGAAATTCAGAGTACGGTCCTGGGGGTCTGTAAATAAGAACTAAAATAATCGACTGACTCTGCTTATTTTTTTGTCTCTGCAGATGTAAGGTTACTGTAGAGAGCTTTGAATGAATAAAAATTTTTTGTTCCATGTTTGGTGTCCAGTTGTAGCTGTACGATAGTTAGATTATTATTGTAATCGATAACTAAGCGACGCAACTCGCGCTTGTAAATCTTCTCCTCTACCATTAGGGCGAGGCTGATGTATGGTAGCTGAAAGCTGGAGGACTAGCTTCATTTAATGCTACATACTCATTCGTCATGGTTTAGTTAGTCCATGTTTCTGTTAAACCCAAACTGTCAAAATGTCAAAATCCAGATCTGAGATCATTTCATTAACCATATAAGCGCTTTAGAAGTAAGAGATCCAATGTTTAACAATAGCCCTAGACTGATCATCAGGATTAGAGGTGCAGGCTGTGTGTTCAGTATATTCTGTCTGCTAGCTACGAATATCTATCTTATTAATTAAATTACTGAAGCAAACTAACTTGGGGTGTGTTTCTGATTTTCTGTATTTATATTGGTCCAGCTCAAAGACCTGGAGGTCTCAACAAGACCCTGATCAGACTCTCAGTGGTCAATTATTAAACCCTGAGTGACGTGCTAAGGACTGTGCAGTGCAGCTAGTTAACGGTCGGATTAGCCTGTTGAGGGTCTGCTGCTTGCCTAGGAGGGCTCTGGGTATAGATTCAACGATTAATGCCTAGCTTTCTAAGCTCACTTTCTAGGTGAGACTGTGTTGCAAGAAAGGAGAGTGGCTCCTTCAGGTGGCAGATGGACAAGGAGTGGACACGTCCTAACAGGCCCTATTGCCCTAAAACAGGCCTGTTTAGACCCAATTGTCAAGGTAGACCCAAATGGTGCTTGCAGCAGACGGTAGAAGACTGTGTGCGAACTGCTAGGTGTTTTACATCCTGTCACGCTTGGACTTCAATCAAAGGAGTGCAGGCTGCCTGTCAGGACTATTTAAAAGCCTATAAAACTACAGACATGGGCTATGTTGCAGAAAGGAGCCTTGTGAGGCTCCTGCTCTCCAGCAGTGGAATGGACACCGATTTTGAAAACCGTCCTAACAGGCCAGCTTTGCCCATTCAAAAGGTTTTCCAATTGTCAAGGCTTAGCCCAAATGGTCTTGCACCGCAGTACCTGAGTGAACTGCTAGTGTTTTACATCCTGTCACGCTTACTTCAATCAAAGGATGCAGGCTGCCTGTCAGTACAACGCATTATAAAAACTACAGCAGGGGACAGAGCCTTGTGAGGCTCTGCTCTCCCAGTGAGATACCACATCGATTTTGAAATACTACGTTTAACTTATAAAGCTCTAAATGGTCTCGCGCCGCAGTACCTAAGTGAACTTCTAGTGTCTTATGTTCCGCAACGCCTACTTCGATCAAAGGATGCAGGCTGCCTGTCAGTACCGCGCATTACAAAAAACTACAGCAGGGGGCAGAGCCTTTTCTTACAGAGCCCCAAAGCTATGGAATGGCCTCCCTATGTATGTTCGAGAATCAGACACAGCCTCAGTGTTTAAGTCCAGGTTAAAAACGTATTTATTTAATCAAGCATTTTGTATTGATTCCCCTTAGATAAAGGAGCAGATCCGGGGGACTCATGGGTGTTGAGTATTATGGTGATCTGGTATGTTTAGATGCTGTCTTCCCCTCTCTTATTGATCACGGTGTTGATGATGAGAGCGGCTGGTTGCTTAACATATCAGGGAGCCCTCATGTCTGCGTTTCCCTCTGGTTCTCCTTTTAGTTATGCTGATCTAGTTAGTCTTGCCGGAGTCCATGCTTTACTCTACATTATTCATTTAATCACTCCAAACCATGTGATTACATTGTCACTTAACTGTTTCCTTCTTTTTTTTGTCTTCCTTTCCCTCTCTCTCTTTCTCTCTCTCTCTCTCTCACTGTTGAGCTACATATGCCACAATGGAGCTGCCGGTGATCCTGACCCCATACCCACCTTGGACCTGTTGGACCCTTCCCTGTGACCTGCTCCAGTTGATGATACATCACCAGGGTGATCAAGGACGCCCCACTCCGCCATAAAAGACGTTCCAGCTGTTCTTTAAGGACTAATGATTTAAGTTGCTCACACACACAGTGTAACCACCTAATTCCTGCTACCTGTTTTTCACAAAATTAGGATGGGTTCTCTGTTGAGTCTGGTTCCTCTTAAGGTTTCTTCCTATTTCCATCTCAGGGAGTTTTTCTTTGCCAAAGTCGCCCCCGGCTTGCTCATCAGGACAAACTGATTTCTGTCTCATTTTATCTCATAATTTCTTCGAGTTTGTGAAGCTGCTTTGTGACAATCACCATTGTAAAAAGCACCAAACAAATAAAATTAAATTGAATTGAATTAAGTGCTTTATAGGTCAGGAGTAGAATTTTAAAATTGATGCGGAATTTTAATGGGAGTCAATGCAGTATGGATAAGACAGGGGTGATGTGCTCATATCTTATAGTTTTAGTAAGGACTCTCGCTGCTGCGGTCTGATCTAACTGAAGTTTATTTATGCACCTAGTTGAACATCCAGACAGTAAAGCATTACAGTAATCCAGCCTGGATCAAGGTTTCTTCCTATCTCATCTCAGGGAGTTTTTCCTTGCCACCGTCGCCCCCGGCTTGCTCATCAGGGACAAACTGATTTCTGTTTCATTCTGTCTCATAATTTCTTCAATTGTAAAGCTGCTTTGTGACAATCACCATTGTAAAAAGCGCTATACAAATAAAACTGAATTGAACTGAATTAAATTGGATGTAATAAAAGCATGAGCTAATTTTTCTGCATCATTTAGTGACAATATATTTCTTATCTTAGCGATATTTCTGAGATAAAAGAATGCTATCCTGGTAATATTATGTACATGGGCTTTAAATGAGAGGTTGGAGTCTATAATCACACCCAGGTCTTTTACTGTTGCACATGATGAAATAGAATGACTGTCTAGGGTTACAGTGTGATCAGGAAGCTTACTTCTTCTACATGTGGGCCTAGAACCAGAACCTCTGCTTTATCAGGGTTAAGCAAAAACCGAACCCTGTGGAACACAATACTTCACATGAGAGCACATATTATGATCAATGGTGTCAAAAGCTGCACTGAGGTCGAGTAATATAAGTAACGAAATACAACCCTGATCGCTGCCAATAGGAGATCATTTACTACTATGAAAAGTGCTGTCTCTGCTGTGATTGGGCCCAAATCCTGATTGATACAGTTTGTGTATGTTATTTCTGTCTAAATAAGAACATAACTGCTGCTCTACTACCTTCTCTACGATTTAGGAGATATAGGGGAGGTTTGATATCGGCCTATAGTTAGACAGCTCACTGGGGTCAAGGTCAGGTTTCTTAATAAATGGATTAATAACTGCTAATTTAAAAGATTTTTCAAAACTACCAACTGCTGAGTGAAGAGTTAACTATTTTCAACAGGGGTTCTGAAATATTTTTGTAATATTCAAAAAGACACGTCCAACTTTAACATTCTTGTTGAAACTCACAGACTAAAAAAGGAGGGAGACCTTTCAGTATTATCAACATTTAGTTTAAAATCCAGCATCTTCGATAATATGTGGGTGCGAAAGCGCATACGGTATGGGTTGCATGTTTTGGAATGCTGGAAGGTATAAAGGTTTTCAAGCAACATATGCTCCAGCCCTGTTCTATATTTTACACTTTTTAAAACATTTTCTAACATTTTAAACAAACAACTTTGTAGAACCTTTTTAAACTATACCATTTACTGTCAGTTGTTATGGATAAGATAATAACAAAAGGACAAAAGTTATGCCTTTCATTGATTCACAGCCAACCATTTCACAAATACATCTCACAGAATTTCAAAGCAATAATGCATAATATTTTCTATGCTCTAAACTTTTTATCACTGTTGTTGAACTAAATAATCCCAGTGGAAATAATTTATGTCTTATGATAAATATCACAAAGGGTGTCATTATTTCCTCTGGGTGTAGTTGATTTATGCCTGTCTGCCCATGAGTAGTAGTGTAACATCTGTAACACCTTCATTTATATAGCGCTTTTAACAATCGGGATTGTTTCAAAGCAGCTTTACAGAATGACATCAGAAAAGACATAATTAAACACTCACTAAAACACTCAAATTGATTAATATCTATAAATTTATAGTCCCCAGCTAAGCAAGCCAGAGGCAAAAGCAGCAAAAAAACAAAACTCCATCTGTGACAGAATGGAGGAAAGAACCTTGGGAGAAACCAGGCTCATTCAATCAGTCAGTTCACCTCTGACCAGATGAACCAGTAGGTAGCAAAGTTTCCATGGTTTTGTCCGGATGGCCGTATAGAATACAAGATATCACTGAGAAACTGCCTTATTGTTTCCAAGTGATGCCGCGACTGTGAGCTCGGAATAACAAAGAACAGACATATGTTAGCGTAGATGCCATTCGACTTATGGTATACAAATATATTGACCTGACAATGAAGAATTGACAGAGCAGTTATCAAGTGTTAGACAGTGATCTAGATTATGACAGGCAGAGGCTTTATGTCTGATAATAAACACTCTGTTTTTTCAGGATTTAGTTATAAGAAATTATTTGCCATACAGTTTTTTATATCATCTATGCATTCAGTTAGTTTTTCAGTTTCACCGGGCTGCGAGGAAATATATAGCTGAGTGTCATCAGCATAGCAGTAAAATCTAAAACCATGTTTCCTAATAATATCTCCCAGTGGTAACATGTAAAGTTGTAAAAAGTAACGGTTCTAGAACCCCTGAGCCTTAGTACTCTATACTTTACTTGCGAGCGATATGATACCTTTTCATTCACTGCTACAAATTGTTGGCAGATAAGTAAAATTTAAACCATGTTAATGCACTACCACTGATGCCAACAAAGTTTTCTAATCTATTTAAAAGAATGTTGTGGTACGCAGTGTAAAATGCAGCACTGAGGTCCAGTAGCACTAATAGGGAGAGACAACTATTATCAGCTGATAGCAGCAGGTCATTTGTAACACTAATTAGAGCAGTCTTAGTACTATGATAGGATCTAAATCCTGACTGTCCTCACAGATACCATTTTTCTCTAAGAAAAAAAAATTGTGATGACTGTCTTTTTAAGTATCTTAGACAGAAATGGGAGGTTTGAGATCGGTATGTAATTAACTAGACCTTTGAGATCAAGTTGTGTTTTTTTAATGAGCAGCTTAATAACAGCCAGTTTAAATGTTTTGGGGACATATCCTAATGACTATAATAATTTAATTGTATTTAGAAGCGGCCCTATGACTTCAGAAATTACCTCTTTTAGGAGCTTAGACGGAATCGGGTCTAACATACATGTTGTTGGTTAAGATGATTTAATGAGTTTATAAAGTGCATAACAAACTTTATAACTTTATACAAACCTTTAGCCCAAGATCATTGGAAGTGGCATCCAAAAAATACATTCAACAAATGTATCAGACCCTTAAGCTTCACATGGAGCATGGGTAGCGCTTTAAAGCCCTTATCCAAGCCCTCATCCAGGTAGCAAAGTGACAGGTGTTACAGCAGCATAGTATTTAGATCTATACACAGTACCATCCCATATCTAATAGCTTATTTATAAAAACACAATTTTATTAACTGCTGCTTATTTGACTCTGAATTAAAATCATTTCCTCTTGTTAAAACAAGCCAAAAGTTTGTCAAAGTTTGAAAAACCTCAGGGCGTTACAGAATGACACGGATGATGGTATGTAAATGAACACAGTTTGTTTACAGTTTAATTAAAAAAAAAGTCAAAAACTAGAGAATACCATCCTGATCAGTTGTGATTAAAAATGGAGATGAATGGAGAAAATAGTAGGAATGTAAGAGTTTGAATAAGTAAGAGTTTGTTGCCGAATGCCAAAATGTTTTTTAGGAATCCAGAAGCTCTAGAAAGAGTCCGCTTCCAAGTCTTTGATCAAAGGAAATATGAATGTATGAGTGTGTGTGAGAGGAGTGTACTTGTGGTACTTGCAGTGGTGACTGCAAACAGGTGTGTTTGATTAGTACACAGGGGAAGGCAAGCAAACCCACTGCAAACGTGTTATAATCCTTAAGTGCGGTAGCCCCCATTTTCCATATTTATGTTGTGTGGCACAAAAATTAAAATTAACAATAAAAATTAAAAGATTAATTTAAGGCAGATTAATAATTCAGTTTTGGTACATGAAAGACTTTCTTGTTGTAGCGGATCGCAATTCAAATTTAATATGGATACCAGCACCTAGTGAGCCAGATAATACATAACCTATTTTCTTTAATTTTGGAAAAAAACCAAAAAACACTAAAAATTAATAGCAGATTTATTATGTTTTTCCAGACCTGTCAATCACTTGAAATAGAAAAGAAATTATATTATTTGTTTCTACAAACCATAAGATGGTTGTTTATAGAAAAAAATCAGCAAACACAAATAAGAACTGTGTTTTATTGAATAAAAGTCTGTTGAAATACAAATACACCTAAAATATAACATACTGCTTTTTAACAGATAATATTTGTATAAACAACTGCAACAACAATGCTATATTATATTTTACCTATACAATTTTAACAATTATAGCCAATAGGCACCTTTAGCTCTATGGGCTAATGGACCACATTAAACATTTTGGATTTTAAAAAATTCTGCAATTGAAAAAAAAACATTTTAATATTTAATATACTGTGGAGTTTTTAATCGCTTTATCTTTATATCTATCTAAAAGTACTATTAAGAAAATTGTGTCAAGCAGTAAAACAAAAAGCTAGAAAATAAAAGTTTGCAATGCAAAATATAATAAAATGCAAAATATGAAAAATTCTTAACAGTGGCTCCCCTAAGGGATGTGTTCTAAGTCCACAATTATACACTCTTCTGACCTATGACTGCTCTGCCAAATCTTCAAGTACACACATTGTCATGTTTGCAGCGATCAACTTAAATGTCCACAACAATAAAAACAGTTTACATAATAAACTATAACATCTGGAGGCTCGGTACAGCGCTAACAACCTCGTCTTCTCACTCCACTAGTTTCAAATGCCTTGGGATTTATCTTAACAATGACCTCATCTGCCCACTAACTTCATAAGCTTAATAAAGATCACCAATGACTGTACTTCATAAAGAGGCTGAAACAGGCTGGCCTGAGCATTGCAGTCCTCAACTCTTTTTTCAACATATTGTAGTATTTCTAACTTGTATATTTGCCTGCTATAACTAAAATGACTATAAACCTTCAATAATTCCTTGACCTGATTCAACCTTTTTTTGCAAAGATGTAAATTAAAAAGACCACCATGTATGCTTTATATTTCACTGAATGGTAGTAAAGCGTTTCAGTCCACTGTACCAGGAATGCGCTTTGCATATTGTATAGTTGCATAAGGCCCATGAATCTAATGAGAAGAAAAGTCCTCAACATTTTTAATGATTCCTTTGCAATTCAGAAACATCACAATAATTATTTAGTTTAGTTTAACTTTATTCCTTTTATCATTTTATTGATGATATTCTTCAGTCTATCCTATCTGGTGGCACAACTTCCATTAGCAGCTGAAGATACATGGTAACAGGAGCTGAGAATATTGCAGGTGAAAGTTTAAAAATTATATAAAAAACTATATGTTTGCAATTTACAATTATTTAAAATAATGATCCTAAATGAATAATAATTAGCCAATTAATCCCTGGATGTACTGTAAATTAAATGCTATTACTCACTCATGATTCCGTGGGTCCAGCTGAACTTGTAGTACACAAAAGGAAAGTAAAAAATCAGTCCACTGAAGATAAACCCTGTGCAGTACAGATACTCAAGCTCAGGTTTGTCAACAATCTGAACCAAAACCAGGTAAACAGAAACAATCACTACGACAGCAGGAATAAACAGGGGGACCTGTAAAAGACAAATATTTGGAATGACCATGTTTCCCCCAATCTGTTTCTTTACCAAACCCCCATATTTTGCTTTAAAGTTGGCAAAATACATTGTCAACCACCTAAGTTGTGCTATATATATATATATATAGCACTTTTAACAATAAAGATTATGTCAATTAAGAAACAATTAAGAAACTACACATAATTTACAGTAGGGGAAATTTTTAGGTCTATGACCTTTAATGTAAAGTAAAAATCACTCTTACCCTCACAGGTCTGTAAAACTCTTTTTTTGTGAAGCGCATGACGATGAGAGAGAGAGCCGTAAGCCCATAGAAGGCCCACTGAGCAAAGCTGAAGTAGTTAATAAGAGAATTGATATCTGCTGGAAGTACATAGAAGATACTCAAAATTGCCTAGATTTGGATATAAAGCAATACACACACACACACACACACACACACACACACTGATATTGATAATATACAAATACAAAAATGTGATCAATAGAATTTGCTTTACATAATGGTGTCCTTCAAAGGTCTACATATGGTAGGGTATAGACAAAATACTGTATATGCAGACTAATAAATCTAACTGGCAATAATAAATATATATCAGTTATTTTAGAGACTTACATTAAAGATGAGTGCTGGTGCAGGGGTGTAATATTTCAGACTAATATAGGAAAAAATCTTCACCATGTGTCCTTCACGTCCAGCCACATAAGTTAGCCTTAACAGTAACACCAGGAAAATCAATTTATCTTGATGATATATGATGAATGTGAGTTACTTGTAAATAAATTGTCTAATGAAAATCATAGTTATATTTTTAGTCTTCAGATTAAAGCAATCCAAATGCCTACATATAGCATGTCTAAAATAATTAAGGTTTAATAAATTATTATCTGTTACAGATAGAAGATTACTAATTAACTAACCAGAAATGCCTGATGAGTCCTTATTCTTATTATATCCTTTTCTGTCTTAGTGCTTTCAGACTTTTAACCATTTGAAATACATCTGAATTCTCATGTTAAAAAATATAAACTTACCTAAAACAGAATCTATTTAAACCACTGATTTGTCCATAACAAACATTATTTAAAAACAAGATGGGGGTGGCTCAAATGGTTAAGGTGCTGAGTTGTTAATCTGAAGACCAGAAACACCTGCGTTCAAGCCCCACCTCCGGCAAGTCAACCACTGTTGGGTCCTTGAGCAAGACCCTTAACCCCTCCTGCTCCAGGGGCGCTGTATCATAGCTGACCCTGCGCTCTGACCCCCAACTTACTAAGATGGGATATGCGAAAAATGCATTTCATTGGCTCTGTACACGTACCTTGCACAATGAATATACTTATTAGTGTACATGGTTCCCAGGCATTTTGGGCCAAATGAATAATGACTTGCGATTGCGTTATCTGATCTGAGGTCATATATTTTGGAAACCCTGGTCAAGCAAACATAGCGGTAACTAAACCTTTTACCAAATGATGATAATGCCTCTCAGTAGAAGTGGCAGCCTTACTGCTGTTAAAAGGAGAGGCAAAAGATTGTTTGCTTGTTTGCATAAGATTCTGACATGAAATTCAGGTGGCGGGCCAGATGTGAAAAATACAGAATGTAAAACATAGAGAAATGTCAGTACTGTAGTGGTTTAGACTCTATGTTGAGTAGGAAGTATGTTGTACGTGATATTTACATTATGAAAAAGAACTAATTTTCTGCTATACAGAAATATTTTCTTGCCATTAGACTGGTAGATCAGAAACTATCCTGTGCTTAGGACAAAAATACAGATAAAACACAAAAGCATTTTTGTTTTGTCCTGTTGATTAACATAACATAAAAAATCTACGGATCTGGAATACCCCAGGACGAATAAATAAGAAGAAATGGGTTTTTTTAAATAAACTGTATTTAATCGCTGCTTTTTGTTTTGTACCTTTTTTACATATATGCTCATCATTTCCATATAGAAATATAGAAACAGTCAAATAAATGTTTTTGGTTAACTTGATCAAGTGACTGGAAGAATATTTCAGATGGAACACGTACATGACTACCTAAATACAAATAAAATACTTCACAAATAAATATTAGAAACTTCACCAATAATAACACAAATATAAAAAAAAATCCACTAATAATAACACAAATAATTATTTTGTTCTCATGAAACCACTAACATATCAATATATATTTATATATTTATACCTTAGGCCTTCTCAAGATATACCTAACCATAAATGTTGCTAAAAATTAAAGATTTTATAATCAAATTTACCTCCCAGCTGTAAAGAAGTTTCCATTAGCAGCTCCGAAAGTAGAGAAGACCACAAACAATGACACCACCCATGACAGTGGGTGCAGCACTCTGTCCCCAAAAGTCTGAGTAGAACACAATGCTTTTAAAAATGGTTCTAGTATTATTCTAAACAATGCATCTTTATAACTGTACTTACAACAGCAACAGCAGGAGACTGGAGTAATTCTGTAGGGGTCATGACACTAAAGTAGGCAATATTGACCAACACATAGCACACTGACACTAAAGGAATCCCAATGATGATGGCCAAGGGAAGGTTCCTGTCAGGATGGCAAAGACAATTTAGAGCAAAAAATTATTATACTGAACAATATGATCGCATTATGTAAATTACAGCAGGGGGCAGAGCCTTTTCTTACAGACCCAAAGTTATGGAATAGCGTCCCTGTAAATGTTCGAGAATCAGACACAGTCTCAGTGTTTAAGTCTAGGCTAAAAACGTATTTTTTTAGTCAACCATTTTGTATGGATTCCCCTTAGATAAAGGAGCAGATCCGGGGGACTCATGGGTGTTGAGTATTATGGTGATCTGGTATGTTTAGATGCTGTCTTCCCCTCTCTTATTGATCACGGTGTTGATGATGAGAGCGGCTGGTTGCTTAACATATCAGGGAGCCCTCATGTCTGTGTTTCCCTCCGGTTCTCCTTTTAGTTATGCTCTCTCTCTCTCTCTCTCTCTCTCTCTCTCTCTCTCTCTCTTTCTCTTTCTCTCTCTCTCTCTCTCTCTCTTTCTCTCTCTTTCTCTCTTTCTCCCACTGTCAGGCTACATATGGCACAACTGAGCTGCCAGTGATCAGACCCCATCTCCACTCCGGACCTCCGGACTCCACCCTTTCCTGTGACCCGCTCCAATTAATGATCACATCACCAGAGTGACCGAGGACGTTCCACTCTGCCATAAAGACGTTCCAGCTGTTCTTCGAGGACTTATGATTTAAGTTGCTTACACACACATTGCAACTACATAATTCCTGCGACCTGTTTTTTACCCAAATGAGGATGGGTTCTCTCAAGGTTTCTTCCTATTCCATCTCAGGGAGTTTTTCCCTGCCACCGTCGCCCCCGGCTTGCTTATCCGGGACAACTGATTTCTTTCATCTTATAATTTCTTTGACTGTGCAAAGCGGCTTTGTGACAATGACCATTGTAAAAAGCGCTAATCAAATAAAATTGAATTGAATTAAATTGAATTGAGAGTGTGTCATCTAATTAATCTGTACAGATGAAACCACTACAGTGTCCTCTATAGGTCACAAAAACAACTACAATATCTGCATTATCAGTAGTACAAAATACAAGATACACCCTGTAATGCTGAACAAAGGCATAATATTTACCTATATGGGTCTTTAAGCTCTTCTGTAATGAAGTTAAGTTGATTCCTGTAACAAACAGTAGGTGAAAAATCTACTATAATTTTTTCATATTTATTTTATTTGGTTCATTTTTAGTTTATTTTTGTGAGAATTGAATTTTTTTTTAGAATTGTAGATCAACCGATAATAAATTTTTTTTGCACTGAGTATTTAATTGTTTGCAGGAAAGTAATAAATCGTCTTACCATCCATCATATGCCCAGAGACCATTGTAAAATGCTAGTCCAATTGCCCCAAATGAAACTGTTTCACCTTCAAAGGCATTTCGTAAATTCTCTGTGTTTCCTGACAAAATAAGAATGTAAATGTTCAACAAACCCTCCTATTTCTTATTTATAAAACATTTAAATGTAAAACATGATTAACAGTGTAAACCTTTGGCCAGCAATACAATGCCTGAAATCACTATGATGACAAAGATGAGGAGTTTGGCTGCAGTGAAGAAATTCTGTACATAGCTAGACAGCTTCACACTTAAGCAGTTCAAGATTGTGAGCAACACTAAAAAAAGAGAGAGAGATTTTATACAAGGACATCTTGAAATTTGAGAGTTTCCACCCGCAATCCAAAAACATGTATGTTAGGTTGATTGGTGATTCTAAATTGCCCATAGGACTAAGTGAGAGTGTGTGTGTGGCCCTGTGATGGACTGGCGACCTGTGCAGGGTTTACCCCTCCTGCATTTCACCATTTCAGAGACAGCTGGGATAGACTCCAGCAGATCCCCTTGACCCCGAATTAGGGAATAAGCGGGTATAGAAGATAAATGAATGAATAAATAACTACTTATTTAAGTATGGGTTTGTCTTTACCAGCTTTGCACATCTTTGCTCGGTCTGTTAGTTTAGGTGGACAGCCATGTCTTGGTAGGTTGTGGCATATTTTTTTAATTTTTGGATGATGGATTGAACAGTGCTCCTCGAGATGTTCAAAGCTTGGGATATTTTTTTTAACCTAACCCTGCTTTAAACTTCTTCACAACTTTATCCCTGACCTGTCTAGTGAGTTCCTTAGTATTTATAATGCTGTTTGTTTACTAGTGTTCTCCAACAAACCAATAAGGCCTTTACAAAACAGATGTATTTATACTGAGACTAAATTACACACAGGTGGACTCTATTAACTATTCAGGTGACTGGATTTAATTTAGGGGTATCAGTGTACAGGGGGCTGAATACAAATGCACACTTTTATGATGTGCTCTTTTGTGTTGGTATATCACAAAATTTAAATATAATTCATTCAAGTTTGTGGTTTGTATGGTGACAAAATTTGACCAAGTTTAAGGGGTATGAATACTTTTTCAAGACACTGTATACTGTATTATATTATTATTATTGACTTAAGCGTTAAAATAAAATAGTAGAGAGATGGCAGCAACGTACAGATGGCAGCAACAGCCAGGCATTTCTTGACAATCACAGGCGGGGTGCAAGCTGGGTAAAAAGGTGTAGAGGCATATTCTCCACAGCTAAGGGCAATAATGGCCAATGATGAAGGCTTTAGTATTAAGATGCTTGTCCAGGAATAGAGGTAGGCAAGAATGGGTCCGAAACTCTCCATCAGGTATGGATATTCACCACCCCGACTTTGTTATCATGGTGCCAAGCTCGACATAGCAAAGAGCCCCTGTAAACACATGCACATAAGTAAAAATATACATCCACTGTGAACCATAAGGAAGACAAACTGGATTTAAAAAGTGCAATTTGTTAAGGTTTTAAGGTTTCAAAAATACAAGGATTTCTCTCAGGGTTGCAGTAGAAATTTTTACACTGATGACAGTTTAAAATGCACAATTTAAAATAACAGGTCTGGACATAACTTTTTAATGTATGTGTGATCCTGTGACCAGGTTTGGCTACAGTGTAAAGCTTTTATCTAGCCTAACCAGCTACCTAAATCTCTGCAGCTCCTTGGGCATTTTTTTGGTTAAAAACTTGAAAACTTTGGTCCTCACTTGACGCCGGCCCAATAGGGAACTAGGCTGCTACCCCACTAGGCCACCGGAGAACACCCAGGAGACTTTTTGTTATTTTGGTTATTTCATTTATTTAGTCATGTGCTTTTTTTTTATGTGTTTTTCATGTGAGTCTTTGGCCCTGTTTCAATACTACAAAGTCTGCAATTTTTAAAGTGCACAGTTTAGTTAATAAGTGAACAAGTAGTGGGTGTTAAATATTGTCCCTGTATTAAAACACTATTCTTACACTATTTGATTTAATTTCAGGTAAAGCTGGCTTGACACAACCTCTATTGTTGAATGTGCTAAATAAATGAAGGTGACTTGACCTGATATGACTCACAAATCTTTCTAGCGATTAATATATTTCAAGTGTAACTTAACAAGCTGCTTTGCCCTGCTGCACAAGTATGAATAAACGGCAGGTTAATCATATATTTAAGTGGGAAGAGGCAGTGGCACTGCTGCTCAGCAATGATACAGCAACTGTAATGATGTGACATGACATCTCTGTTCACAAGGGTTACATATGCAACTGAGACTCTCTTTTAATCTGTCTTACCGATGTTGCATCAGTGGCAGGCGTTTGAAAGGGGCATTCCCAATTCGTCAGTCACTGATGCGGCATGGATCCTCGGCATGGATGCACTGGCACACATTCACACCCAGCAGCCAGCTGTGTGCCAGTGCATCCATGCCGAGGATTCCCTCAGCCAGGGAGTAAAATAGCTGGCATTGAGAGGTAACTGGAGACACAAACAGGTCTACCTGATCAGCTGGGCAGATTGTGAATGAAGTCTCCAACCTGGTGAACAGAACATGACAGCTCATCGGCTGCATGGTTGAATTGCCCAAATCACATTTAGATGATTCTGACTGCAAATAAGGAGATTTGCAAGGCAAGTTGCTTCTTGTAACTGGAGCAAGAACTTTGCCAGTTGATGTACATAATTGTGGAGTTTTCTATCTGGACTAGTATGTGCATGTTATATGACCTCTAGGGTGGTACAGCATGAGCCGTACCTCTAGCAACTCAAGGCAGTTAATGTACCAACAAAGTTCAAACTTCAACAATGCGTGCCTATAGCACATAGCCCCATAGCCAATAGCAGAGGCATCCATGTATACCACAGAATGCCTAGACACTCTAGGGTTTGACTGGGGGCTGAAAGTTCAGTGGCAGGCCAGTGTGACTTGCACCTTCCTTTGCTGGTTGACCTGAATTCGCAACTGGCTGAGATGGCTGAGCACTAGATCCCTGTGTTTGCACAACTGGTTCCAAAACTGTGCCTGTATGAGCCACTTTTAAAGATATTTGAGAATGCAAACACTATACTTTCTAATGGAAACAAGGGCCGCCTCTTTGACCTTAGTCAGGTTGTGAGGTGACAGGAACAGCCCAAAGGGGGAACCTTATACTTCATAAGCACAGGACAGGCCTATGTTGAGGGAGAATAGAGACACATATGTACGTGTCCTTCAGGTCAATCGCTGAAAACGTTTTCTTGTTTACAATAAAGTAGGGGCTGTTAAATGCCTAGGCTGGAGGTATCAGCTCTATTGTGTCTCCATGTGCAGAATAGGAGCATCGCAAGCCTTCATCAAAGTGAAGTTTAAGCCCTGAACTTAGAAGGAAACTAGGCTGGGTGACTTAAGCCTAATGGACTGTCAGAGCCAGAAATATGGACTGAGCAAGACTAGACATGATGAGGATGTGCATGGTACGCCACTTTGCCTTCCACTGCCCTCTATGTCCTCTTGGGACCCAAAGATATAGAAACTGCTCTTCTAGTAAAAATGGTGGTCATAGAGCTACCAGCGGAACGGAAGCAAAAAATTTTCACCTGGTCCTCCTCCTGGAAAGGAGATAGTGCTCTCACCATCTCCTGAAGAGCTGCTTCCTCTATCTTTAATTTGCCCATCTCAGGGCTTCTTGCTCTTGCCCAGCAAATGCGCAGTGACCTTGTTGCAAGGTCAATTGCCATCTTTCAAGAACCACAGTGTAGTGACCACCCATGCTCCCTAGCCATTATCTCTGGGCCAGATTCCGGTGCCACCACATTCCTAGAGGGAGACAACGGTGCCTTAATCGCAGAGGGTAACAGCTCACCCTCCGATCTGTTCATCAGGGGAGTCCAAAGAATTCGACCTTGGGAATGTCCTTCCCACTGACTGCAGAGTGCAAAAGCTATCTGAGCCTGAAAGAGGGCTAAATCTAGGCAGGAGCAAGTCTGTGGGAACATGACTTAACAAAATCCACCTCAGGGTACCTAATGCCGAGGAACATGAAACAGTGACTGTAACCATCCACCAGTGCCACATAACAACCGCATCCGTCAAACAACACACAGATAAAATAGCATCTTTATGCAAGGCAATTCTACAGTGATTTTTCAGTAAGTGTTTTTTTTTTTTTTTTTGTGTTGCGAAGCGCAGAGTGGTGATGCCCACTGTGAAATTGATGGGATATCAACAGAGTAGCCACTCGCAAACCGAGGAGAGATGACCACCGCTGCAACGTCTTAGGAGAACAGGCCTCCAAAGGCTTGTTTTCTCTTTCAGAAATCGGTTCCTGGAGCAGAATAAATGCATCAAAAAGATTTTCTCATACAAAAACAATGTGGAATAAAAGGGAATGTCTCACCATAATAACTAGACTGGTTTTAGTTAAAATCCCAGAACTGGCAGTAAGTCACCCCTTTACAAAACAATATTATTTAAGAAAAAGGGAGGAAAGAGACAGTACTAACCAAGAGTAGCCAACAAACCACATGCTGCCCACACACAGAGACACGGTCCCACTGCTCCTGTTTCTGCCAGTACAGCCTTGGGAGAGATGAAGATTCCCGAGCCAATCATTGTCCCAACAATCAAACAGATCCCGCTAATTAGACCTACCTAAATACAGTTACAGACATGAAAAGCTTTAAAAATACAATAAAACATTTTTGTATACATGTCCTGGAATGCAGACAGTTCTTCAAAGTGTTTAAATATAACGTGTTGCTTATATGTGAGCTAAATAAGTTATTAAAGTTCATAGTAAAATATTTACTTTTTGTATGTTTTGCAATATAGAAGTTACTATGCCACGTTTGTGAAGTGCTGTTATCAGCACAATAGACTACCAGAAAGCGATAGAACAGAACAGCTGTGGCAAATAAATAACAACTCTGAATGTTTATTTGTTATACTACTATACAGAAAGGTTATATTCTAACTCCTTTCATTGGACACCTAGCCAAGGATGTACTCACATCTTTCTGTAGAACTGTAGCTTTGGTTTTCATGTCCAGTGTGTTTTGGGAACTTGCAGTACAAGTGATGCCACCATTGTCCATTTCATCCAGTCTGCAGAAATTGAAGCATTAACAAATGTAATTAAAGTTGTCAGCACTGCTACCTGTGTCAGTGTATCTTGGCTTTTTTGCTACATTATGACAGTTATGACTAATATTAAACACTAAAAACAAATTGTTAGTGTGCTTATAGTTAAGCACTCATTAACGTATGATTATTATATTATGATTTAGTCTTTTCATCTTTTCTGAAAGATTAAATATTTTACATAATGCATCCTTAAGAGATTAAAAGGCCTATATATAATATTAAACAAAACATAGCATTAACCTTTACCATTTATTAACTCTATTGGCTTCACATTACACACAAAAAAAAATTATTTTGTCACTGTTGAATTAGGTAAGCAGTAAAGTTCCTATTATTAACACTTAAATGTCTTTCAAATTTAACAATTTTATGTAGTATAGAATTAAATCCAAACCTTAGAACAGACTCTGTGAAATTCTGATTGTTAACTCTCGGCACAGGTATTCGTCATATCCTCACTTCTTAGTTCTTTTTCCCCCTCTTAATGTTTGATAAAAATGAGGTGGAGTTTATGCTGCTGACCATTGATTGGAGCATGTAAGAAAGTATGGGAGAGAGAGTGGCTGGGGTTGAAAAAAAAACACAGATCCACACAATAGCTCTTTGATCAAGACACTGGATACCATAAGGACTGAATGAATGGACTGAGCAATACACCAACTGTAGAAAAGAGCAATACACCAACTGTAGAAAAGAACAGCTAGGACTGACTGAGCACAGACCAATACACAAAAGTTACACAACACTGTCCTATCAATCAAAAGAACTTTAAATAATTACATTTAATCCTAAAGTACATGTTTATAATGTTAACATTTTACACACTTTAATAAAATATTTTTTTTATTTAATTACTACTACTACTACTACTACTACTACTACTACTAGTACTTATAATAATAATTATTATTATTGTTATTATTATTATTATTATAATAATGTACTTTTAAGGAATTCCACCCAATAAGTTATACGAAAGCAAATGAATACTTTACTTTGAGAATGCTCAGTGTGATGTTTGATTCCTTCCAGCATACACAAATGCAGAAACTTTTAAAAAATACTGATTTAATATATGTTACTTATTTTATATATATATATTCATGTACATTAAATAAAGCTTGCAATTTAAATACTTTTCATACTGAAGGTAAACTTTGATGTACTTCATTTTTTACAGGGGGCCAAAAACACATCAGCTCACAATGAGCTCTAATTATAAATGGTAAACTGTTTTTTTTTTTTTTGCTTTAATAACATTGCAGAACACAGAAACAAAGTGTGCAAATTGGTCTAAATTGATCAGTAAAAAACTGTGCTACAAAGTAATAGATTTAAGGATTCTAGTTTCAATAATCCTGTAAAAGTGTTTTCCATTTGGGCCCTTGAACTGGCACCACTTTTTTTGCATTTCAGCAAAGTTTAACAATGCCATTCCTTTTGCTTTAAAAAAATTGTTGTCTTCTCTGAAGAAGCCTCGAAATTATTTTTTAAATATTATTATCATTAAATTGTACCTTGCTAGGTGTAAAGCTCTGATAACCTTTCAAATCAAGCCTATGTTGATGATAATTACTGTTGTTATCTGTTATCTATTGATTGTCTGATAAAAAAAGAAGCCAAATAAAGAAAATAAAATTCAATTCAATTCAATTCAGTTTTATTTGTATAGCGCTTTTTACAATGGTGATTGTCACAAAGCAGCTTTACAATTGAACAACAGAAATCAGTTTTTCCCTGATATAAAATAAAGAAAATAAAGAAGCCAAAAGTGTATTAAATGGTTGAGGAAAGGCTTTAGGAAATCTGGGATATGTTTAAACAACTCTTCTCTATATCATTCTAAAGACAAATACCAATATCCTTTTAATCCAGCCGTCATAGTTCCAAACTAGTAAGAACTCTCCTGACGAAAAATAAAATCTTGATAAAAAAATACAGTATCAGTCTGTTCGAGAATCAGACACAGTCTCAGTGTTTAGGTCCAGGCTAAAAACGTATTTATTTAGTTAAGCATTTTGTATAGATTTACCTTAGATAAAGGTGTTATGGTGATCTGGTATGTTTAGACACTGTTTCCCCACTCTTATTGATCACGGTGTTGATGATGACAGCAGCTGGTTGCTTTTACTAACGCTGTCCTTCTTAGTCTACACACTCCATACACTGTGATTACGATGTTACTTACTGTAACTGTTTTTATTCCTTTTGTCTTTCTTTCTTCCTTTCCTCGCTCTCTCTTTCTCTCTCCCTCTCACTGTCGAGCTACATATGCCACATCTGAGCTGCCAGTGATCCAGACCCCATCTCCACTCTGGACCTGTCAGACCCTTCCCTGTGGCCCGCTCCAGTTAATGATCACATCACAGGGTGACCTAGGACGTTTCCATAAAGACGTTCCAGCTGTTCTTCAAAGACTGCATAATTCCTGCTACCTGGTTTTCACCCAAATGAGGATGGGTTCTCTGTTGAGTCTGGTTCCTCTCAGGGTTTCAGGGATCATCAGGGATTCAACTGATTTCTGATTCATTTGTATTTTATAATCTCTTTGATTGGGTAAAGCTGCCTTGTGACAATCACCAAAAAAGCACTATACAAATAAAATTGAATTAAATTGATGTATAACACTTTGGTCAGGATGAGAAAGAATGAAGAATTATTCGCGCTTCAGGGTGAGTTATGTATAAAATTTTGAATTGTTTAAATTTGCTGGTTAATTGAACTGTTTTTATTTAACTGTTTAGAAAAGATCTGAAAAGCTCAACCCTTTTTAAAAAAGTGATATGAAATTAATATTTGAGTGAATGACAGTAGCAAATATTTTAGAAAACTACAGGTCCAAATGCAGTTAAAAAAGTAATTCAACAAATAAAGCTGTTTGTATTTTTATTTAAATGACTTGCTATTACTGACTTTTCACATTGTTTGTTTATCTTCATTGTCATATGTAACATCTGATTATTTTTGTGCATTGATTTTATTTCAATTATTTATAGCTAAAATGCCATGTAAATGAGTGTGTGAAGGAATGTGTACAGGCTTCTCTTAGATGAACTGATTGAATGACTTCATAGATCTTGACTAAATGAATGAATGAATCAATAATTAATTGAATTGATAAATAAGTGTTATTTCCACATTATACAGTATTACTTAGTCTACTGTTCTAATATTTAGCCATTTGTGTTAATACTACATTAAAATATGAAATATATGATTGTGGAGACATTTTTTAAATTATTTTTACTATTAAAAATTTATTTATTTATGTCAGGAATAAGTGTCATAAATAAGTAAATAAATAAATACTGCAATAAACTTCTGAGGATAAAATAGTAGACCCAAGCAAATGAAGATATATGTGCCAATTAACCAAATCATCCTGTTTAAAGATGCAGCTTTTATTCTTCTTCTCCTTTCGACGGTTTCCTGTCTCCACCTAACCCTATTCTCTACATCCTCTTCACTCACATCTATTAACTTCATGTCCTCGTTTGTCGCATCCATATACCTGCTCTTTGGTCTTCCTCTTTGCTCTCTGCCTGGTAGCTTCATTTCTAACATCGTCCTACCAAAATATTCACTATTCCTCCTCAAACCACCTCAATCTGACTTCCCTGACGTTCTCCCAAAAACATGATCCGCCCGCTGATGAACTCGTTTCTAATCCTGTCGAACCTCATCACTCCCAAAGAATACCTTAACATCTTCAGCTCTGCTACTTCCAGCTCTGCCACCTGTCTCTTCCTCAGCACCACTGTCTCTAAACCATACATCATAGCTGGTCTAATCACTGTCTTGTACACCTTCCTCTTGGTTCTAGCTGATATTCTTCTGTCACACATCACTTCTGACACGTTTCTCCACCCATTCCAACCTGCCTGTACTCACTTCTTTACCTCTTTTACACACCCTCCATTGCTCTAGACTGTTGAACGCAAGTAATTAAACTCATTAAGGTGCAGCTTTTATTACTGCCATGACAGCTTAGAGAATGAAAACTTTCCTAAAGTCCACCCTATGGTTTTACTTTATTTTATCCCCTTCCAAATGCTACTTCGCTTAGACAATATGAACCTCATATGATCGTTTTATTATTTTAGCTTTAGCGGCTTTTGCACACTAGATGGCGATAATGCATTTATCGTGTTCCAGGACCATAACCACGGCAAAAAGAGCGACGAAGAAGAAGTAAGGGCCCGTCCTAACTGCCCAAATCGACGAATAGTGAACTATGTTATGTTTGTTAGGAGTATGGTGACAAATATTAGTTAACTAGTAAGCGGATTGGGACTTGTCTGTATTCGATTCCAGACATGTTTGAGTCGACACTAGTTCGAGTTTTGGAAATTGATGTAGTCGATGCTTATTTTGAAAGTCATTGATTATTGAAACTGAAGTCGTTTCAGAAGAATAAATTGACAGGCTGGATTTCAATTTGATGTTAAGGTATCTGGTTAACAGCATAGATTGGTAAGAAAGCCAACAAATGATTCTTGCACGAGTTTGAACTGAATCTAACGCTCCGTTGAGACTCGAGTCATTTGTGGGTGACTTTCGATTCCTACAATCTGTAGCCGACGCGCAGCAAGGTTAGTGCTGTCGCGGTGTTTATAGTACAATGGAATATAACTAAAAATATTTAAAGATCATTCAACATGAATACTGCTTTATAACTAAAAATATTTAAAGATCATTCAACATGAATACTGCTTTAAAGCACTGGAAAGAGGCGGCCACTGTGATTTTGGCTGCTGGAACAAGAAATAAACGAAGTGTTGAGTTTCTTTGGAAAGAAACGCCTGGTCAAAAAACAGCGTTCGATTATGAAGTCCTGCTGCTGAAAAGGAGCGGTAAGAGTGGCTTTATGCCCAACGCTTATGTGTTTCCAGGTGGATTGGCGGACCCGTCCGACTTCTCCAGTGAGTGGTTAGAGGTTTTTAAAGCTTTTATACACTTGCCGAAGTTTGGCATAGCTACAGTGAAGCAGCCGCTGGAGACGAGACCGCCAATATTCGCGACTGACCGTCAGCAGTTCGGCTCTTCCATCCCGGGGGACGTCGCTTTTCGAATCTGTGCAGTGAGAGAGACATTTGAGGAATCAGGGGTACTTCTGGTGGTACCCAGTGAAAAGGCAAACACGGTGAACTCTAATGATCATGGGGACAATGACAACTTGGACAATTGCGTCCCTCAGCCAGGGCTTATAGCATTGTCCGATCGTTGGGGTAAAAGTCTGATTAGTAAATGGAGATCGCTGGTTCTTGAGAACTCGTCAAATTTTATACGGATGTGCAAAGAACTCGATTGTTTACCCAACATTTGGGGTTTGCATGAGTGGGGAAATTGGCTCACTCCCACTAGCATGTCCGTCCAGCAGAGAAGATACGACACTGCCTTTTATATTTGCTTCCTAAAGGACATCCCGGAAACGTTGCAAGACCGGAAGGAGATAGAGCAGTACAAGGTGAGAGGTGTGTGATCTGTTTCAATGCACCGAAAGTAGATAGAGCAGTCCAAAGTGTGTCTGTGCTCAAACCTACAGCTGGTTTATCGCTTTAAGGCTCCAGTTGCGAAACTACGACGTCATTACTAGGCGTTCCTCCTACCGGATGCAGTAGATAATGACGTTTGAGTTGCTGGATTAACCAGCGTTTGAAACGTTTTGGGGGAGTTTTTTTTTTGTTAAAAACTTAATGCGCCTCTATAAATAATCATATAATACTATTCAACTCAATGTGGCACTTATTGCCACAGATCATGTTGTCTCTACTGCACCAACTTGCCCCATATTTGCGTTAAGTTCAATGTCACGTGGCTGCACACGAACGCGTCCCTCCTGACGTTAGTTATCGCTCAGAGGTCACCAGCTCTAATTAAAACAATCAATGTTCATTATCGATATTGCACATTTACCGATGAGAAAACGTTATATTACCGTTAGTAACAGTACTAAAATACAAAATTGCACACTGCTGCTGGAGTTGAATTAATTCGTAGACTCCATCACACCATATTTCCACCTGTCCAAAAAATACTGCAACCATGACGTAATTTTTTTTAGACCCTTTGACTCCTGTAGTTGACTCCAGTATGGAAACACAGCACCGATATTAGTATTTTACAGGTTTTTACTTTATTTTAACCCAGCCATAATTTCACAGTAAGTGAACAGGCTAATGATATATTCTGTCTGTGTTGAAGGGCAGGTAGAAAAGTCTATCATAAAATAAATAACATTCTCTACAACACAGTAAAATGAGTCTTCACATATCCCATCCTAGAATTATGAGGTCAGAGATGAGGGTCAGATATAATACAGTGCCCCTGGAGCAGGAAGGGTTAAGGGTCTTGGTCAAAGAGCTAACAATGGCAGTGGTGGGGTTTAAACCCCTGGGCTTCCTGACTGTCCAAACAACTCAGTATTTTGACCATTTAAGCCTCTGCTGCCCTATTGCTATCCTGATGTTAACCCATTATTCCCATAACAATTTACTCCTGTAACCCTAAATTGTCTTAAGAGTATAAAGAGTTTAGTTAATAAGGGGTTTTAAAGTAGGGTTAAGGGAATAAAGGGCTTAAGAGAATTTCAGTTTGCTGTTCCTGAAGACAATCACCTAGTGTAAAAATATAAGTAAATTTTTATTATTTTGTTTTCACTATCTTGTTTACAATCTATAGCATTTTGATAGGTGAAACATAAATCAGCCGATTTTCAAATTATTGATGTACAGGGAATGTATTATAACTGGAACATCCGACAAGATCTATTTAGGCCAATCCTTCACTGACATGAACTGCATTAAATATAGCTTCCTCTATAAATGTTTTGTTTCTGGAAAAAAGAAAACGTACAATCTTATTTCCCTCTTCTACAGTGGTCTTCGCCACCTGAAATACTTCACAGCTATCAAGAAAGAAAATTTTGGATTGCACCACCTCAATTATATGATGTTGGAAGAATGTGCAATTTTCCCGTACTAAGTGACCTGCATGATTTTGCCAAACAGAGATCAGTAGAAGGCTGTGAGCGTTGTCTACCTGTTATCCTAAAGGCTACTGACTGCTCCATATCACTCTTACCAGGTTTGGTTTTAAATCTAATCAAAGAAAACAATATTATTAGTGAATTACAAGATTTGATTAAAATTAATATGAACAATCAACTCTAGTATAAATCAGCCTTAGCTTAAAAATGAATACACCCTGGATAAAATCCTAGTTTTAACATGGGGGACAATGCATTCCGTTATCCACCAACATTTATTGTGTGGTGAAAAACAAGCAAAAAAAATGTAACCATTTGAAATACAATAAATGCAGTGGTAACGCTGAACCTTCAAGCAAGACTAATAACCCATGTGTTTTCACTTGGATAATTATAAATAAATAAGTTGCTTTGAATAAGAATGTCTGAAATTAATGTCTTTTAGGTTTTTACATTCCCCTGCGTTTTAAAACAATAGCCAAACCCTAAAAATAATATCCAGCATTATTGAGAAAGAATATATAAAAAATATAAACCTGCACCGAGGCCAGCCCTTTGTGGATATTTGGTAAACCACACGTTACAAGTTGTATTGTCCATAATTGGGAGTAATAATAAAGAATTAACTGTAGTATGTCTGTGAAAGGTTTGCTTACATGAATTATTGAAAAATATTTATAAAGCACTGCACAGTTCAATTTCAGATGTATAATGAACATTGATCAAATGACTCTATGCTTTGTCTGTAAATCCACAGGTGACAGTTTGTACCCAGAGAATACTGATAGACGTTTGTCTACAGAGAAGTGTTTGGAAGAGCTGCAGCGGGAAAGTCCACATCTGCATCGCATTGTGATGCACAATCTTTACCAGACCTCTGTCTATATTAACATTACACCTAAATACCAGCATCTGCCTCCTCTCATCACCTACAAGTCTAAACATTACAACAAACTTTAATGATGCATGTGTATATATTAATACTATAATAGCTTACAGATATAGCAACATGGACTAATATTGTAAAATGAGTCAGATTGTAGTTTACTAAAGCTGGATGTAGTGATCAATCAACGAGCTAATATAGTTAACATGTGCATTACTCATCTGATTGATCCTTATTATGAGCTATGTTTGACTCAACATTTATTAAATTATTTTACTGAGTTAGTAGTGGTGAAGCATGTGTAAACATTTTAACACTCATTTATGATTTGTAATAACATTTTTACAAATCTGGTTTTCTATGAAAGTGTGTTTGGGGTAATGAATGTAAAATGTAATTGCTTGATGGATAGTATGCATATATATAAGTTCTATAATTATATAGTTAATGTGCTGTTATAATTTGTTTTTTTAATGCAGACGTTTGCACTTTGCAAGGCTTTAGCTCACATGGACCTGAACTATGTCGGTCAAAGCTATAGCAGCAAGACATTAAGGACATGAGATTAATATAATGGACTTCTGAGATCGGACACAAAGGGTGTAAATAGTTCAGTTTAATCAGACAAACAACCCGACCAAAGAAACTACAAAATGACTTCGTTTTGTATGCACGTTGCTATACTTCTGTGGAGACAGTAGCGAGAAAAGTTTAATGTTAAATCACAATTTTAAATAAACCTTAAAAGAAAACATTCAGAAGGAACACTCCTATAGACATCTACTGAACTCCCACTCTGCAATTCCAGTGAAAACCATAACTTGAACGAGAGGGTAACAAAGAAAAATAATAAATCAGCTTTTAATTCAACTGAAGGCTGCTTCAATTTGTTTAGACTTATGTTTGGTCATAGTGACGATGTCTACTTAGCTTCACTTTTCTCATTTCAAATTCACATTGTGAAACAGAACTTGGAAGTAGAAAAAGGCAAAAACTGTACAATTTCTTACTATTAAATACAATCACTCTGTACCAATAATAGACATCCCACAGGTAAGTTTTTCAGAATACATTTAAACAAACAGCAGCTTAAAATCTAAATTAAAAAAAAAATTGCAACATTAAACCCAATTTGCCAACAGGTGTTTTTTTGCTAGCAGTCTACTGTTAAAATAAAAGCTAGTGAAAACAGGGTGCCAAATCTTAAAAAGGGGACAATTTGAAAAAAACAAAAAAAAATTGTTTGAATTAATAATGGGGAACTTTAGTTACAAAAAAGATGTAACTCTCCACAAGAGACAGTACCACAAAAAGAGGGCTGTGACTGGGTGACAACGAACTAAAATATACAGATTTTTTTTTTCGAATTTGATGGACACTCCTTCCAACCCTATAAACATGTCACAAAATCTAAACAGGACAACTGAAATTTGCAAGGACTGGGTATGAGAAGCCATTACAAAGTCCATACACAAAGTTCACTTTCTAACATGATTTTAGCACGTGGTTATGAGTAGATTTAAAATCAATTAATAAAATGGGACCACATGAAAGATTAGATAGACATGAAAAATACATGTGACCAACAGCAACATGCAAAACTTTTGGCACCATTTTATTCATTTTATAATTGTCTTGTTTAACAGAACTAAATCACATTTTGCTGAGGATGTCAGTGCAGTTACCAAAAAAAAAACCAAACATGCATACTTGTATACTAACTGTGACAAAAAACTCAATTTGCTCATTTTATGCATTTTTTAAATTTTAGACTTATTTTGATTTTCACACCATATAAAATGAAAAACATGTGCCCATGGTAACTTGACACAATGAAAAAAAGGAAGAAAAGCAATTCAAGTGTCTATTGTAATGTCACACTTAAGGAACTCCCAAAATTATGCCATCAAAAATCATGCCAACTATCCTAGCACAATATTACAAAGTTATCCTCAGTTTCAGCAAAATGTGACTGCAAAACCCCTAAAAACGTGTACAAGTAAGAGAAAGAGGAAAACATCCCCCCAAACACACACACACACACACACACAAAGTGATTCTATAAATGGATTGACTGCTTTTAGAGGGAAAAAAATTAAGTAAAACTGAGTGCACTAGAAAGACTGCTCTTAAACAATGAAAAATAAAATTGTCTAAACAAAAAATTTAATGGTTATTGAAAAGACAAAAATTAAAAGCCTTTTGCAATGCAAATAGTGGTTATGTTTGCAGGTTCTAGAAAAATAGACTCTTTCGAACAATATTCAAGAAACTTTACATTTTAGTTAATAACAGCAGTCTTTCTAGTGCCCCCTTTTGGCAGCACAAACAGAAATGAACACCACACAGAACAAACAAAATAAGTAACCACTTAGCGTCAAAAGTTAACAAAAAAGATCAAGGGTGAAAAAATTTCAAGCGTCAGAGAAGCGAAGAGGACAACGGACTGGACGATGAACTTTTGACTTCACATCGACATGCTAGGGAAACGATGAACAAACGGGCACGAAGATATCTAGAACAAAACAAAAAATAACGAACAACAAAACTAGGTTAAAGCCACAACAGAAAAAGGAGAGGAGAAGAAACAGAAAATCATGTAAATGATTAACTCTACATGGAGAAGGTTGGGGGTCACATGTACACATTACTTACTTTGGATAGAACACTGAATGCAACACATGGGAATAATAAGAAAAAGTGGAAAGGAGAGACAAGCAACATGCCAAACGGAGTTAAGAGGGACATTTACATAAAACACCACCAAGAGACAAGAAAAAAAAAAGGGTACCACAGCTAAAACACCAAAAGGGTTTATTTTAATAGGTAGCTAAGGTTTTCATTATACTTTTGAAAATATGAAAACGAAAAAGCAATTGCTATTAGCCACATTAAACCCCAAGACCTCACATTAAATCCTGACTAAAACTAATTTGAGACTTCAAAAAATGTTGTGCTTAAAAGATTTTTAGACCTCTTTAAATGTACACGAGTTTGATGCTTTTGTGCTTGATCTTAAACAGAAGACAATGTGAAGGCATCTTACTAGTTGTGCATATACATCCTACAATGGGCAAAAGTGACTGATACAATTATAGTCTAAAACAGTAAGATAATAACTAATGGCAAACAGCCACAGCACAGACGTATATATTCAAGTTGCACAAATTAAGACAAATGTATCCTCAAGCAGCTTGTACAGGACTGTTTGGCACATCAGTGAAACTACACAACCATACTCTCGGTGAGCAGCTGCAGTTGCCTAACCCAGCACTTACTATTAAAAAACAAAACATTGCAACAAAAATGATTATCGCAACAAATATGTAGTAGTAATAAGGTATGGAGTCCACATGTAAATATTCTTTGGATTCAAAAATGGACATTACACTAGAATGACCCACTTCTCCGGGCTAAACTAGTTTATACAATTACGGTATTTGTAAATTATTTTTTACATAGGCACAGACAATGGGCTGAGCATTCACAGGACCAGAACTGAAACATTGCAAAAATTCCAGAGTTCAGATTAAAATGACTGTAGCTTATTAATACGATTATACTTAAACTGCAACCTTTTAACTAAGAGAATTCAAGTATTAAAATAATCAGTTTAGACACTGCTTAATACTCATAGTTTTTAGTACATGCGACTAACACATCACATGTAATATTAAGTTAATGAATTAAACAAGAACTTACGATTTAAATTTGAAAAAGAAGTTTGTCTTCATGTAGGAGAAAAGGGGAAACAGGAAAACAAAACCAAATCCTATTTTCTGTATCCAACTTTAACTGAATCCTGGACAAGCATCAGAGAGACTTTAGCACCCCAACAACTGTGCATGAACTTTTGACACTATTTTAAGTGTTGGACGAAGACAACACACTTAGCTAAAAAGGGCCACATGCCTGTTGCTTTAACAATTTGTGAATGTATTCACAAAACTTTACATCAGAATTCTACAAAATACTGTTGAAATTTCTGAGCAATTATTAAACATTTTTTAATTCAGAGAAATAATTTGCGCAATATTATAAAACTTCTATAAAAATAGAAAAAGGCATAATAGTTAAGCAATATACACAATATACCATTTATCTGGTCAAAGGTATTTCTTTCATGCCCATAAAAACACCAAGACCCTGTAGGCCTCAAATATTAATGAAATGATTCATCTTTTCTTTTCATGATAAATATTTACTCATCGTAATTAACCATGAATACATTTAAGTATACATAGTAACCTAAACATGTGAAAAAGGAAAAAAAAAAAAAAAAAAAAAAAAAAAAGTACTCGGATACTTTACACAAATATGTTGGAGTGGAAGAAAAATGAATATCGGAGTCTCTTTTCTAAGCACTATTTGTAATTTTGTAGACAAACATCACACTCAGGATGCAATTATTGCTGAACGCATACAACAACCACTTAGACTGCATTAAAAAAAATGAAGATCTAAAATTACCACTTATCACAATATTTTAAACTTGATTTTTATCGTTCAAACTCCACATAATACTTTAAATGTCATTTCCGTGGCACTAAGTGACTTCAGCAGTGGATAGTAATTGAATACAATGCCTTGGGCAAAATTAAAGTGGCGTGTGTTCTTGAGGTGACAAATAAGGGAATGACTATGTGAAAAACACACAACTCAGTTTCTGTCCATACCATTGTAAATTTAAGGAATCTTACAAATAAATTAGGGATACACATTATTCATTACTAATCAGGTCTTATGCTGTAGATTAAACTGAAACTAAATTGACTGATTAAAAGTGAGGCAATCCTGAGAGTTAAAAATGACATCCCTACATCTGTCAACTGACCAGCTTGTGCTGAGCAACATTGTTGTACGTGCTAATAAACATATTAAAAATTACTAAAAGTAGACCAAAGACAAGATAAGAATTTGGGTTTTTTTGTGGAAAATAAACACATTTGATGAAAACCACTAACAAAATGCGTCAGCCAAAAAACAAATTTTCACAGTCTATTTTAAATAAATGCATTTAAATAAATAAACAAATAAATAAATAACTGAAATAGACAAAACAATTGAAAAGGCATCTATGGGAACAGAGTCTGATAAAAAGCAATCTGACATTAAAGATGCTCCAAATTATAGTAAAAGAACGATTATCGTTGCATGTATGCAGCAGACCTCCATATTGTATTTAAAAGGCAGCTTTACCAGGAGGCATTAGTTTGAGTCTACGATTCGAGTCAATAGTGTAAAAACAAGCTTAATCTGCAGGAACATAACTGGGGAGGGATAAAGACTCTGGAACTAAGAGCAGTCTACGACTGTCTTTCATTGTGCAACATCCTTTGATGAATGAGTTGTATACAGCAAAAAGATTCATATGGCACCGAAATGGTAAGAAATGAAAAATATCAGGCAACCTAACAGTTTAAAGAATTTCCTAGCCGAGAAACCTCAATTTTGCATGTTGCTTTTCCTTTTCTTTGCAATGTTTTTTTTAAGAAAGAAGATATGGTAGGAAAGGTAGACAGAATTGAAAGACCAGTAGGAGAGGGTTAAGGGTAGGGCAGGCATTTGAACTTTCCAGTGTCACACTCAACTTACCAGAAACACATTTTCAAACCAAGTCCATTATAGAGTAAACACACTCAATATGGCTTGCTGTCATTTTTGGATCGTTTCAGTTGAACCTTCAGTCGTTTCATTCCGATCTGAAAACCGTTCATTGACTGAATGGCCGCCTGGGATGAAACAGGATTGTCATAACTCACAAAACCTAAAAAGAAATCGATAAGTGTTTTTACTTATTGTAAAAGATTATTGGTAAGCATAAAATAAAATCAATTAAAATGGTTCCCACAGGTCCTAAAATGTCTAAAAGTTCCCCTCACTTTCTAATTTGGTTAGAATTTAGAACCAATTTACTGTAACAACTACCAACCATGCAGGATGGGGTAAGCAAGTTACCTCTAAAGCATGTGAAGCCAATATCTGCATCTTTTTAAAATGTTGATTACACTGTAGCACAGAACAGTGCAACATGAGAAAAGCTAACTTATAGGGCTGTGTATGGACAAGGGCATCACGATACCCATCATGACACATATAATGATACAATAGATCACAATATATTGCAGTTAGGGCTGGGCAAGTTACACACATTAATTAAATAATGTTGACGCATTATTCTATCGTGCATGAACACACTATTATTATTCTGAAACTTACTGCTTACTAGCTCTGAATACAAATACAGACAAACTATAGGTTTGTTTCAGGAGGGGTGGGATGTTGATCAGTACCGGTTTGGGATGGGAGTTATCAGGCGTCTCAATCAATGAGAGCATTTGGGGTGGGCCTAAAAGGTTAGTGCTTACATAAACCGTAACAGAGAAATGAAGAAAAGGTACCAGACGTTTACATAGACATTTTAATAGTTTTATGCCGCTTTCTGAGAAAAACGTTTCTACTAGTCAGAGTATGTGAGCCGAGCGGAGTGAGTTTGCCTGGAGTTTGGAGCAGGTCGGAGCATTGTGGATTTCTGTTGTTCTGGGTGCAATTCACTAATGTACCATCTTGAGCTTAACTCATGTTAATGGCCCATAGTCAAACTGAAGAGTGTATGAACAAATTCATACTTTAAACGTTAAACACCACTGACTAGGGAACTGAAGAGCGGGGAAATAAAAATCTGGGGAGGTGCGATTATACAATGCTTTGAGTGCAGAGCGAAAATTTTTGCTGCTCCAGTCTGATCACATAATCTGGTACCTGTTAAGAAAAAAAGACAATCATTTTTTGAAAATGTTAACTTGCTGTCTCCGAAAGGTGCCGGTTATAATGTAATATGTTTGAGGTTCTGGGCTCTTAATGCTCTTGATTAAAGTTTAATGCCATATCAGCTTTAATGGCCAGTTTATAAATAATGTACACAGATGCATAAAAAAAGAAAGTTCCTCCAGATAAAAGCATCACAAGTTAACACCAAATGACCATGGGTAAGTCTAGTGTCTTGTATAAATAACTATCTTCTCTTGAGCTGATGTTCTATCAGCAGCAAATGGTTTTATATTTAATTGGATTACATTAATATTTAAGTTTATATTTACAAGAAATAATTTAACTATTTAATAATATTTAATACTGCTGTAAATAATATATATATATATATATATATATATATATATATATATATATATATATATATATATATATATATATAGATATATATATATATATATAAAAAAAATAAATGTGCGCAATACACTACTTCTCCATGCATTACTAAATTTTGTGCATGTGATTATTTACAATTTTTTGTAATTGCCCAGCACTAACTGCAATACAATACATATTGCAAAACATTGTATTTGTTGTATTTTTAATAAATTTGTTTTACATTTTTATTTGAAGTATTGCAAAGTTGGAAGCACCATTACTTTTTCTGCCATGTTTACTTCTGAGACAATGCCCGTATGTGTCAGCGTAATCATGGCTGGCTAGTGTAATCATGTTTGACAGAAAGGAGACAGTATACTAACTCTTCACACACTGCTTGTCATTCAGCTTTACATGAGTGTGGCTTAGTTAGGATTCCAATTACTATTTCCCAATGAAGCAAATGCACTGCTGGTACGCATTTATTTTCTAGTGCTGGATAAAATGTAATGATAAAATATCTGAAACCTGTATATGAAGCACAAGTTAATATTCAGAAACTACTTAGGACCAAAAAGTTTCACTATTTACAGCATAAATCTATTTAATCGTGTAGTCTGGATTAATCAAAATAATTAATGGCTGATTAAAGTTAAAATATAACTGACCAATAAAGCTAAAATTTAATAGCTTACCAAAACATTTGCTGAGGTTAGTCTGTTTGTCGATGAAAACCTTGGCAGAGATAACATTGCCAAAAGGCATAAACATTTGAAGCAAGTCCTGGTCACCAAATTCCTGTGGCAAGTGATAAATGAAGAGATTTGCACCCTCTGGACCTATTAAAAAATAGAAAAAAAAAAGAAACTAATGAATAAAATAATTCTACCAAACCTCCTTTTGATGGCATACGTTATGTAGAATAGTACAGATTCATTAGACTTGCTTTGCTGTCAGACACTTTAGTTTGGACAGTCCATAATATTTTGCACGTTTCTAGCCAAAAGCTTTAGAATCATGAAAGTTGTCGATTAGTTGTCCTTTTTGGAGTATGTAGAACAGAACTGTTCAGACGTCTTTGAACATGTTTTAATTTTAGGTTTAAACCCCTTTGAAATGTTCCCACTTTAAAAATGCCATTGTGTAAAAACAATTAAAAGTTAATATAGTGACTAAAAAGAGTAACAAATATAAAGTTAGTAGCGGATAGGGGTGTGACGAGATCTAGTGAGATCCGACGCATCTCACAAGATCCGACTGGTCTTGTGAGAATGTAATAACACAGTAGTAATAGTACCACCAAACAAATTAATAACGTGCGTACAAAAAAAAAAAAAAAGTTTGTGGCAAAACATTTGCACTTTGTTTATATTTGTTGTTAATTACCACATATAATTTATTAAAATAGACGTTTAATTTCATTAAGTACAGGTTGATTTTAAAATGCATTTTGCGCATTTGCATTTTAGTTGAATAAAGTTTTTACCTGTATTTTCATCATTAAGGAGGTCTAAAAAATCTTCTCTTGTTTAACCCAGTCTCGGGTCTTCTCACACACCCCTAATAGCAGGTAGGCTTACTGCAATAGTCATTTAAAATAAAAAGTAAAATGCGCTTTGTCTTTTATAAGCTAATTAAAAGCTAGACTAATTAGACTAACCACTAATTAGTTATAGATGATTAGTAACTAAAGTACAAAATTTATCACTTAAAAGCCAACCCTATTCAACAGAAAAAGGAAAACCTTTTTAATTGTTCTAAATGGGTTTACTTAGTTATGTATCTTTTTTTAATCATGTTGAGTCTGAGCTGGTGTATTTCTTACCTACACTTCAAAAAAACACACTGACTGAAATTTTTACAGGACTTTCATGGGCAGCTTTACACTATTGCAGGATCACAGTGAAAGAAAAGATTAATAGTTGTTTTAAGTAAATTATGGTTGGTTATCTGTTTAAAAGAATCCCTAACAGTCTTACCATACTTGAAACCAATCCAGGATCTATTGCAACAGTAATTATAAATTAGAAAAAGATGCTAAACTTCACGGCACTAACCTTCTTTCTGGCTGCCAGCAGCACTGATGCTCTGCTGAGAAAGGAGACTCTGGTTATAAAGACTGGGAAGGGCAGCGGCAGCATACTGCTGGATCCCAGAGTAAGCTGCCTGTGTCAATGCGTCCATAGCACTTCCAGAGCCATTAGATAGACCCCCACTGCCCAAACCACCATTTAATGCAGCCATGCCTACAGAAAGAAAGAACAGAATTAACTGTGGTGGAATTGGAAAAAAACATTTTTTTTAGCATAGTAAATCAAAATCTCAAGACAAGAAGCCAGTATTTTGGCAACACTACTATAATTATACTTTGCTGCTACGGTAGTTTCTTACCTGCCAGTGAACTCATGTTAAGACCAGTGCCAGCACCTGCGGCCAGAGACTGCAGTGCACCCAGAGAAGCCATAGGATTTACAGAGGAATTAGTATTTGAGGTGGAAGAGGAACCTGTTAAGACAAAACATAAAAGTAAAAAAAAAAATGCAGGTAGACAAGTCCTAAAGTATTTCATGAAAATAATTTAATGAAAATAACAAATAAAAAACAAACTTGAGACCCGAGACATCATGTGCCAACAATGAAGACAACAAAAAGTTCTGGAGTTTCATGCATTTAATTTACTTTATAGCAAAAATGGATTTTTTTATTCCAGTGTGCAAAACGCCATAATCGAAATAATTAAGATCTTAAGTTAAATTTATATAATTACAGCAAACAAAAATTTCATTTCTCCACAAAATAGCTTGCTGCTTCCGCTTTAAGGGAAGAATGAAGGACAAGGTCAGTGCAGATATGAATAAAAAAAAAAATAAAGTAAACGTTACAGCACACACACTAATGCAGAGTTGGCATTATTGTGTAAGAGACTATAAAAGCAGAACGAACCCTTGCAGCTATCCCAGGCAGAGAGACTCTGTTGTCCGGTGGCGGTACCTGAGCTAGTAAGCGCACTGAGTGGAGAGCTAGAGGTGGTCAATGCACTACTGCCACTTGGAGTTGCCTGAGTGGCACTTGCTGCTGCTGCCAATGCAGCAAGATTCTGCATGGCATTCAAACCTGCACATACATTTAAAAAATGATTGTAAAGATACCTGAAATGGATGCTTAAATACAAACCATGCAACAGAAATATACAGGAAGTGCACAATATTAAAACCTTAATTTAGGCTATACTGTGATAGTTATTTGGTTTCCAGTTAACAGAAGCACTCAGATTTTCAACTTCAAACTAAAATGATGAATCAGCTTTAACTGTGTGAGAAAGTTAAAGACGCTAATTTCTTGTTTACTTGCAGTATGCAAATGAAGATCCTTCCAAGTATACACATCTAATTTAAAGGAAGAGCTGCAAAAAGCCAATTATTCAATTACTCAATATGAGAAATAAACATCAAAAACGTGTCACAAATGCATAGGGTTTTAAAGAGAAATAGGATTATTAAACCACATTAATATACACCAATCAGGCATATCACTATGATCACCTGCATAATATTGACTGCTCACTTTCTTTTCATAGTCCTCGTCAATTTCATCTAAATGCTCAAGTTTGCCCATTTTTCCTATTTCTAACACACCAACCTTAAAGACCTTGCCGGCCAATATCTAATATATTCCAACCAATATTAGCTGCCATGATGGAGATTATCAGTTCTATTCCCATCACCAGTCAGTGGTTATAAAATTATGCTTGATTGGTCAACAGCCAAAGAGACATGGCAAATAAATAACTATCATGCAAACTATAATCTTGCATTCACAATACTAGACCTAATTAATTAATCATGACAGAGGATTTAAGTAGTTTATGTTTTGGGCTAAATAAAATAGCCTACCTATAATCCTATTAGACAGAGGCACCTAATTGCTAGCAACTATTTTAAACCATATTTAGCTATAAAAAGTCCTACTTTGTAAGTGTACAGTACTGAGCTCACCTGACATAGGGTGGAGATTGTTGAGAGCATTTCCAGAGGATGCAGACTGCTGCAGGAGCTGCAAATAAAGCTAGACATTACACCAAAACAGAGAACACAGAGAAAGTCAGGACTGCTTCCAGGACTGTGAGAAGGGGAACGAGAGAAGAGGGAGGGAGGGGGGCAGTAAGAAAAATAAAGTTCAATGTGGGGAGAGGAGAAAAAAAAAAAAAAAAAAAAAAAAAAAAAAAAAAAAGATGAAAATGATTTAAGACGGACTCCAGGAAAGTAATTTGTGGGCTGCGATAAAAGTCAGTCAGTCTAATTACAAAATGTTTGCAGTGTCTATATGCTGGGGTTTTGCGGTTCATATAAACACAGTGACGAATCCTCACATATCTGTCTTTAAAACATGCACAAACGAAATAACTACTCTCCTTTTAGACAAATAAAGCAGTAATTGGTTTTTTTTCGCATTGGTGTATAATACTGGGGCGTCCAAAAACATTCCCGAAGGGCTGGTGTCCTGCAGAGTTAAGCTTCAACCCTAATTGAGCGCATCTAAACCAACTAATCAAGGTGCTGTTAGGTTTACATGAAACTGGCCAAATGCTAAACTCTACAGGACCGAGTTTGGACACCCCTGGTCTAATACTATTATTCAATCTACTCTAACATTTATTTAAGGGCAAAGTTCAGCTGTTCCTTCTGATTAAATAATTATATTTAATTATTAATCCTAATCATTGTAATACATTTATCTGGACATTACACTGCTGATTCAAATTATCATTACACGGTGTGTGAAGTGAAGTTTCTAAAGTGGGAAACAAAACAAAAAAAATCAGATCTAAATCAGCCTTTAACATCTACATTAACGAACAGCTAGTGATATTTGCGCTGATGTTTCTGGCATTTAAATACATCAAGACAAGTGAGATTTTTCCAGCTACAAAAAAAATCCAGACATGTTCAGGACTTAAACGTTTGAATGTTGTGTTGATCTTCATTGTACTGTTAGACTGATGACAGCAGCGTCATGCTCCAAAGGGCAACACACACTGTTAATATCAGACACGGATGTCCATATGCATCCAGAAAATTCTTGCTTTTCTTATTCACAGGGTTGTTTCGCAAAACTGTAGCATTTAAATACATACATTCAGCAGCTAACGGAGGAAATAAATAATTGAATGTGTGGAAAGATAAAGAGAATTTCAATTATAGAAAAGAAAGGTAAAAAGCAAGAAAAAGATTATAAATAAGGAAAGGAAAAGAATTTTCACAGCACACCCATGGAGCAGCACCAACACATTTATAAAAGGGCTTCACATCTATGTTGGCCTAGAAAAATGAGGAGCGCCACCAATAGGCTATAGAAACTTTAAAAAAGCCAATCAAAAACAACTTGTAAATATTCTTTCAGGTCAAATTGAATTTTAAAATGGCCAAAACTTAGATCTGTTGCCCAGGTGCAAAAATTATTAAATACAACTCAAAGAAAGTTGTATAACGTAAAGACTAAAAATAATTAAGGTAATTTAACATATTTTGTCCCTTTATATAATTTAAAAAAGGTAAGAGTTTTTAAGGAATTACACGGTCGACTCGAACAATAGGGAGTCATGCTAGGTGTTGAGAGTTTTAAAAACTGAAAATATATTTAATTTAAGGTGTGAGCCAATTACAGCTCATGCAATAATACAGACCGTGCCTGATGTCAGAAATTATACAGGCCGCTTGATTCCACTAGCCCAACAATAACATAAATAGGAATTACAGCAAAGATGTTGCACACACTATGCAGATGAAAGCGAAAACCAAACACAATGTTAATTAAAGCCTTCTAACGATGGAGCATGTGTGCTCATTAGTCTTGTGGCAGAGAGGCAAACGATTTTTTAAGGGGTTAATGCCTTTCTCTTCACCTAAAAGTCACATTAATAAACACCACGCTTCCAGAACCAAAATTCTCTGAAAGATTTTGTTACCAATTGTTGTGTAAACTTTATGGACAAAATCTCACATGATTTCCATTGTCTAAAACAATCAAACTAGCCTTCCAGAAAGTTTATATGAAAAAAAAGTTTGAAATATTTACCAAGATACAGAAGAGGGGCTCTTGACCTGTATCTAAATGACTATGCTATCCATTATTAGCTAATTAGTTAGAAGCACGCATATTCAGGGGTACCCTGTTTCTACAGTAGTTGGTAAGTGTACAGAAAACTATAAATAGCGCTTTAGTTTGTTAGTCAGTGAGATCGATTGAGTTCAACTTTTGGCAAAAGACTTCTGGACTATAAAATTACTACAGACCTTTAGCATTAGTATTACTACAGTCACTTTTATATTTGTTCTGCATTGAAAACAAGAATTTGTGTTTCATTCGGGTATTTCAGCACAGTTAATACAACTGTTCAAAAATATACAAACACAGAAGTATGTTTGAGGCCCTTAACAAGTGAATGTGTGCACTGCCAAGTTGTACTTACTGCAAGGTACTGTGGGCCTAGCGAGTTGAGGCCAGTTAAATTTCCCCACATAGAGGCAGCATTGAGTTGCTGCATTTGTTGTTGCAGCTGCTGGGCCATGCGCTTCTGTTCCTTATCCTTCTGTGTGTCTGCAAACTTCACCACGATGGGGGATGAACAGCCCTGAACAACATACACATTTTAGAAATAAACACATATATACAGGCAAGACACTTTCACAGTGAAAAGGAAAAAGGGGTGTGGAGTGTAAACAGGGTAGGTAAGAACATTAAACTTAGACTTTAGTACCTCCATGGTCTGGGACTGGTGCATGGATTTAATAGCAGATTGTGCCGTCTGTCTGGCTGTAAATGTGACGAAGGCACAACCTAATGAAGCAAAAACAAAAATTACTAGTTTGTACATGTAAATTCTTTTTGGTTCCATGTTGTTTTTTAAGGTCAGGCTAAAGATAGCTGGTTTTAGGAACACAATGTACAAAAAAAGAAACAGGAAATAAACTACAGGAAATACAGACATTTGCAATAGAAACAGTGTCTTAAAGTAAACTGAAGCTGCCCTACCACGGCTTAGTCCATCAGGTCCTCTGAGAATGCGGCACTCCTCAATCTGACCGTAGGGGGAGAACATGAGCCGAATGTCGTTCTCGTTGCATTTCTTAGAGATCATCCCAATAAACAGCTTTCTGTCTTCTACCGCTGAAACAGGCAGTGTTTATTTTTTCCCCCCAAAATGAACAGTTAACAGCAGTATTTCACCATCAGTATGGTACATACAGTAGCCACAACCATCAAAAGCAGCTAAATACAAGACGACAGAAAAAACTATTGCCATTAGTGCTTTTAAATATGCATCACTACATGCGGCATCGAATTACCGTTTAATATTAATATAGCCAAATTTTTCCTAAAATGCTCTATATTTTTTTCTATTTTCTTTCTATTTGAGGCCAATAACTATAAACCAGTCACATTTCAGTTTTTCAATTCAGTGCCCTTTTATCAACTCAACCCACACCAGAACTGGCTTTGTCATCACATGCCATCCAAAGGAAGAGAGTACACACTACGCAACATAAACAAAAGTCAGCAGGGTTAACTTCCATATACAGAAGGAGAAAGAGAATGAATTTGTGCAATTCAAAATAACACACTTGTAGATTACAAGATGGCTACAAGGGCCTCGCAAAATCAAAATATAATGCAATAGAATACATTGCAATGCTTTAAAATTAAAAAAAAAATAATAATAATAATATACAAAAACACCATGCTTTTCCCACCATGCTTGCCTCTAATACAATGGCCGTGTCAGAGACCACTACAGGAGCGGAGGAGGAAATAGTTTGACAGACACTAGATTTAGTAAAGGGTTCATAACTGAGAAATCAAAAATCCATTGAGCTTTTGCAATGTAAAAGACACTATGCTATCAAACATTGCAGTGCCAGAACTCACCACTTTGTATTATCTAAAAAAAATCTCGACAGGAGAAAATTAAATTGTCTGTTTTAGCCTCGCCCACCGATTCACACTTGCACGCAAAGTAAATGATTGTAAACAGTCTTGGCATAACTTCAGTCGATTAGAAACTTACAGACCACATCGTAAAAGCTGAACATTGTTTGTTTTCAATTACTGATTGAAGAGGATGCTGTGTCTGGTCGGCAGAATATATTAGATAGACTGTATGTCACACTATGCAATCTATATAAACGTATGTGTTTTTTTTTTTTTAACCATTTGCAAGAATAAAAGAACAGTAATAAAAAACTGAGGTATTTATACCCCTTTAAGTTATTTTGGGGGGGGGGGGGGGGGGGGGCCTTTACAGTATTTGGTAGTCCCAGAGTGACTACTTTTACACAAATAGCAATTGGGGCTTAAGGTTCTCTGTGCATGGGTCCAGCACTGGTAACTTAGTGGTGCTGGTATCTCACCCACATATCTAGTTAGCAGTCCAACATATTCCTCTTTAAATGTATATTAAAAATGTATAGATACTAGAGGTTAAAAATATGTTTAAACTACAATAAAAATATTTCCTGATTATTAACAATATTTTTGCACAGCCCCACTGCAGCAACACGGTTTAGTCTTTCTGCTGAAATTTCTGCGAAAGTCACACTAAAAAAAGTTCTAAAAAGTACCCTAAAAGAGACTCACTAATTTGATAGATATACTGTGTTTTTGCTTCACATACTGGTGTGGATATGACTGATAAAACATGGTATTAAATGTGTTTTTTTTTTTAATTCCACCATTGACCCCTGAATGCTATGAATATTACATTTTTGTTTTTCTCGCAGTCTGCTGGCTTCTCTGTATGGATGATGCATCTAATGCACAAGAACATACATTAGACTTTCTGATCATTGATTTACCATACAACATGATTAGCATACTTACCCCTGGAAATTTTCAATTGTGGAGGCATTTTGTGCTTCTAGCGCTGATTTGCGTGTGTAATATGTAATGAAACAACAACCTCAACACATGGGATTGAAAAAGGGATATCGTTTTACACATTAGTATTAAATGGAGCCTCTCTATAGCAAAAAATAAAAATCTATGCATTTTAGAATACTGGTTTATCTACTAATCTCTTACCAAGCATTCACAAGAATTTACAATTAATTGATATTAAAGATTAATCTCAGCCCTTTGCTCTGTGGAGGATTCGATTCTGTCTTGAGAACGTTGATTTCATAGACTGCACCGTCTGGCTCAAAAGCTCTCAGCTGCTCTTCTGACCAGGAACGAGGGATTTGTCCCACAAACATTTTTATAGCATCATATCAGGCTGTCGGTGGTCCAGTGTCCCATTCATCTTCTTGGTTCTAAAAAGAAGCAACAATCAAATTATAATGATGTCGAGCGACGGCAGGCTTAAGTTATTTACCAGTGATTAATATAATAAATACAGCTTGTTCATTTTCCGTTGGTGCCTTTTAATATACACATGAATCCGTGTTTAATTAAGATACTTCCACACAGGGCACATTTACATAGGGAATAAAACACATGCAAAACGATTTTTATAATTAGGTTTTACTGATATTGATATATTTAGATTCTACAATACAGCCGTTTAAATCTTTTTTAAGGAGTAATTGATGAGAAAGTTTTTTTGAAATTGTTCCACACCAACCGATAATGATTTATGAGTTACTAAAGGTTTTTTTTTTTTTAATCATTTCCCCAATCTCAATCAGCCGTTTTAGATGCCCTTTTTGTGCCACTCCAGTGACTTAATTGACACTGCCATTTAGCATAGACCTGCACTTGCAATGTTGCTACATGGGAGGTTCTGTCTAATGGGCTTCTTTTCACGTCAGGCCGAGAAATTGCTTTTGATACAACACACGCATTTTGGGCTGGTATTTTTAATAAGATTTAAGCTGTATTTGGGCTGGAGCACTTTAACTATCTGGAATTTCTTGCCCAAGTGAGATGTAACTGTCCGCTATTGTTTGATGCTGAGCTTCTTCAAGATGTTGCCCCACAAGCTACCCAAAAATACTGATCGGTACCAACTATTGGTGTCCCTGCTATA